>JAJJWO010000212.1:0-20278 GCA_021655895.1 Fusarium sp. NRRL 66739
GTCTAAAAGAGATATTTAGATCGCCTTTTTAGTTGAGCTAGGATAAAATTACAAATAACACTATACTACCGTTCTTGTCTAGCACGTCGCCTGTCGCCTTTAAAAGCGCTTCAGGTGCCTTCTCGTCCACTTTATCTTCAAGCTCATGAAGCTCTCCTTGATTCACGACGGATGATTTAGGCTTCATGCGAATAGATACAGCCGTACGATTTCTGTAGAGTATTCATTGGGTTATCTTTTGATGGAGCGGAGGATAGAGCACTTGTATATTCTCATGTACTGTACTTGGTTTCTGTAGAGCGAGCCTCAGCCTGAGGATGGTATCTCACTGAAGTTACGTTTCCCGTTTTACGATGACAGTGGAGGAGCTATCTTATATGTTTCCGACACCTACCACAGGCCGATCCGAAGGCATCAATGAGAAGTCTGATACTTGATGGTTTCTTCTATATAAATTTAAATGAGCGATGTTTCGGGACTATTGGGGAGTTTGCAGTGCGTTTTTAGCGAACTTACTCCCGATAATAATTAGGAGAAGCTATATCTTGAACTTTGCTATACAAAGAGTTAAAGTCAGCCAGATATAGTTCCTTTGGTATATATGGGGTTTTTGTTTCTTTAGCAATTGCCACGGGCTGGAATAAGAGATAAAGGCTATGCCTTTTTAGGGTTTATTACACGCCCAGGGTCTGCTCAGGTTAAAGTAGCGACTACTGAGGACAGTAGGCGAGAAGGGAAATATCACGAGTCGATACTCGCATTCTGTATTAGACTGTATTAGACTGTTTTAGGGGACACAAAACTGCCAACCTTGTCGAGATCCAGGCGACTGTTGGGCGTCTAACATGGCGGCTTTACCGGGTGTATGTGTGATGCTTTTGTAATACTTTAAACATCAACTCAAAAGGAGGTCAATGAGCCCATGAGTTTTCTGCAATACTACCCAACGTCCTTGGTATTGGTGCCCTCAAAATGTTACCGATGTGGGCACTGAGGTGACTTCTCCAGTCTTCCATAAGCCGCCAAGCCCGGGGAAAGCATCAACTATCTTGACTGGCGCGGCGACGCAGTTTCTTGCCTTGACAAAGAACACAACTTATCTACAATTTAAGCATTATATCCTAATGCTTACACAGTTGCCAATGTTAACTTTATCATAAGAAAGGCCGGCCTTTGCTATGCATCAGATAACTTTAGGAAAGCATCAACTCCGATCTTTCCTTGAGGATCCGCTGGGAAGCAATAATCGAAGTCAGGCAACAAGAATGAAACTCCGGAAGAAACAAGTGTTACTGTAACCGCAAAGTACGGCGTCTCTTACGGCGTCTCTTACGGCGTGTCTACGGCCTCGGATAGTGGCGAGGTGACAATGACATAACGATAAGTAAGCTCATCTCGCTTCGAATTGACCTGTAAAGTAGTAACCGCGTTGAAATCAGACTAACCAAGATGACTCCGTTCCGTGACAACAACGTTGGCGGCTCTGATGCTCTCATGCAGCTGACTTCAGAGCAACTGGAGATCTCCCGTCACCCGTGAGGAAGTATGGACTACGTCAAGTGCAATTGGCTACAAGCCTTGCTTCAGGTAATGTTGCATTGCATTGATGAGGGTTGAAGTGTGGGGGAAGACCCGAGCAACCGGTTATGCTATCTTTGAGCGGATATGACTACCCTGAATGTCCTCAGTATAGATATCACGGATATGTCCGGGTCTACAAAGATCTAAAGGTAAGCCACAGTTGTTATATAGACTACCTCACGATATGAGTCGACCGCACAGATAATGTTCAACGCCACAGATGACCCTTCCGGATGCTCGATCCGCTATCACGGATGGATCCGTGATACTGCAAATCTCAGCTTCTCCCTGCTTACCCCGTCTTTCCCAACTCGGACTGCCGGTCTTTGCTTCGTCCATCCCGGGCTTCTTCCCCGCAGAATGAGATGATGGAGGAGTTAGAGATAGCAGTGGCTCACCTGTCGATCGATCTCCGCTTGCTCTTGAGTCGTATGGCTACCCCATGAAGTTAATTCACAAGTAGTCTGGGGTCCTGGGCTAGTCAAGGGTCTGTTCCACCCAGATACCACCTACGATTGGTTAACGCCCGAATCGTGATGCAAAATCAGATGCTAGTGCACTTAATATAAAGCAGCGATCATGACCTTGTTTGTTTCGCCTTGAACATCCTCTCAAAACTGTCTGCTCTCCACGATTCAGTTCCATCGAACCTGAGGCTTTCTCTTTAATAGATTAAACGTCTTCGAACAACCAACCACCAAGATGGCTGGCGGCGTCAAGAAGCCTGTGAACGTCTTCCGACTGGGAGATCTAGGCGAGCCTGAAGGCGTCTTCAACTGGCGCCTATGGTTCGCCGTCCTCTCGTTCGGCTTCCTTGGCGCTGCGCGAGGCGTTGACGACGGTATCATCTCGGGCACCTTCAGCTCGACCACCTTTCGAGCAGCCATAGGATGGCACGACCTTTCGACCTCGGCACAAGCAAACCTCAAGGCCAACGTCTCAGCCATGATCCAGCTTGGATCTATAGCCGGTGCTCTGCTGTAAGTTGAAAGGCACAAGATACTCTGTTTGGTCATAGCCTAATTCTCAGTCATAACAGTGTGCCTTTATTGGCTTTGACCGCTTAGGACGCGTCCAGTCCACCCGAGTTCTCTGCGTTCTTTGGGTTATCGGCATCTCCATCTTCATGGCTGGCGGCGTCTATGGTAATCTTGGCGCCATCTATGCCGGTCGCTTCATTGCTGGCCTTGGAATTGGCCAAACTCCGGTTGTTGGGTGAGTCTCACTGCTTGCGAATGCTCTTTGGCCATATCATAGACCTAACCCCCCAATCTCCAGACCTGTTTACATCGCCGAAGTCTCTCCTCCCGCCGTCCGTGGTCTCGCGACCTGCTCATTCACCGGCGCCGTCTACATCGGTACCGTCCTGGCCTACTTTGTCTTCTACGGCTGCAGTCTCCATATCTCCGAACACAGCTACAACCAATGGCTCGTCCCTTACAGCTTGCACATCATCTTTGCCGGCATCATCTTTATCCTTACGGTTTTCCAAGTCGAGTCCCCGCGCGTCCTCGTCAAACAGCAGAAGAAAGAAGAGGCGTCTCGCGTTATGGCCTACCTCCGTCAGCAGCCTGTAGAGAGCGAATACGTTGTTCGAGACATCTCGGCCATCCAGGCTGCGCTCGACAGGATCTTGAAGCCACGCAGGGTGTTGGCTTCCTCGGCAAGCTCAAAGAGGTTTTCTGTAACAAGAGTAACTTCTATCGCTTCTACCTCACGACTTCAGTACAATTCCTCTCACAATGGACCGGAGCTGGCTCTATCACGCTCTATGCGCCTGACCTCTTCAAGATCATGGGTATTTCCGGCCGTGAGCAGTCTTTGCTTGTTACGGCAGTTTTTGGCATCGTCAAGCTTGTCTCGGCCATTATCTGTGCGCTCTTCCTGGTCGACGTTATTGGTCGTAAGCGTGCCCTTATCACTGGCATTACTCTTCAAGCCATTGCCATGATTTACGTGGCTTCGTTCCTCACCAGAATTCCAGAGCTTGGTGTTGTCAAAGACTTTGTGCTCCCTGAAGCCGATAAGGCGGCGAGTCGAGGCGCGATTGCCATGATTTATGTCTCGGGCTTTGGTTGGGCCCTCGGCTGGAATTCTATGCAATATCTCTTGACGGCAGAGCTCTTCCCGTTGCGTATTCGCGCCTTGGTTACGTCTTGGGCAATGTCGCTCCATTTTGCCAACCAGTGCGGAAATACTAGAGCTGTGCCTAACATGTTGCTGTCCATATCTGAGGGTGGAATCGGGCCCAGTGGTGCTTTCTGGACCTTTGCGTCTATTACGGTCTTTGGCGGTTTGTGGGTGTGGTTCTTTGTCCCAGAAACCAGTGGCCGTTCCCTCGAAACAATGGATCGCCTCTTTGAACTTCTTTGGTATAGGATTGGTTTGTTCGGAAACAAGTTTGCAGATGAGCAGGACGCAGTTATTGACGAGAAGGAGAGACAGGAGCAGGAGGGACAGGCAGTTGGACGGCACTATGAGATGGGAGGAAAGGCCAGGGAGCTTGTCTAAACGAGTTCAGGCATAGTGTTGGGCCGACCTGTTTAAGGTTGCCAGCAGAGTTGTTATCAGGAAGATGATATTAATTTTGTGATATAGCATATTTACATAACTTATACGAGAACGTCGGAGTAAAACATACTACCCAAGTCAAACCCTTGACCAAAAGCGTCCGTCCAAGCAACATCAATGCTCGCTGTAGGCAGATCATCCACATCAAACGACGGATTTTGGCACTGCAGGCCAAACCACGACATAAACTCGGTGTCAGTATCTTCACCAGCCACATCGCTACTGTCAAAGATGGCAAGCGTAACTTCTCCCAACCTTTCGATGATTTGATCGCTGCGTTCGCCTACCGACCGACTCCCCGCTACACGACGAAGAAGCGTGGCACATGATCTAATATTGAGCTCGGCTGCCTCTTTGGTTAATTCCTGGCGCAGCAGGGGACTAGCTCGCAGGGCGTAGAGCATTATCAAGCCCGCCATGAATAGCGAGATAACAACCTCAAATGTGTATGTCACCTTGTTCTTGGCGCAGAGCGAGTGGTAGCAGCTAACAAGGCTTATAGCTGAATCAGCACAGAGGCGCATGGCGTCGAGTGTGATGCTTGGGGAGGAATGCGAAGGTCTAAAGAGGCTCAAGACGGTTTGATGATACGCAGCCTGATGCCACTCGGCCGTCTGATGCATCGAAACTGGTGCCACAAACTTGGGTGCACCCGTTAACCACTGATCTAGCCTCTCAAGGTAGCGGTACCTGACGGCATTGATGGTCTCGCTAGCGTGCATCTGCACTCTTCCTGCTGAGAGGAGGGTTGTGTAAATGTGGGCATTGAGGCGTCGTAGCTGGAGGATATGTAAAAAGGTCGACAAGTCGTTGGAAGGCGGTAGCGTAGATGGTGAATCATGCTGGTCTCGGGGTAAGAGAAGCTGTACATCAGACAAACGTAGAGGCAGCGGTAGGGTGATGTCTGAATCTCGCACGCCGATGGGCCTCCCCATGGCAATAGATATGCTACGATCCATTGCATAGACGCTCCAGAACAGTCGCTTGCGCATCTCGGCTTTGTATAAGTCCTGAGTGATGTTGACTTCCTGTCGATGCAGATCGATTCCAAGCGCCAGACGGAGACTAAGGCCAGCGATATACCACAGGTCAACGCACTGCGGCTTGATGGTTCCGTAGACACAGAGAAGCATTAGGTTCTGTATGCAGTCGAGGTCGTCTGCTTCGAGCACAGCGGTTAGATGCTGTACTGCAGCGTTGAACAGTTGAGACTCAACAGCCGGTGAGCCCGAGCCTGCCTGGGCTCTATCTGCAGCTCCGATTGCTAGCACCATGTTGACTTGGAACAATGAGAGCTCTGAGCGTGATTGGCCATTGATGAATGACCCATAGTGGTCGTCGAGAAAGGTAGGTCTATGGAGGATGGGATATTGTGGCCATCGACGAGTGAAGAAGGTATTGACTAGATCTTCAGTTTGATCCAGCTGTAGAAGAGGTATTGGCCCGGGCGAAGCATCGGTGTTTTCACCATCGTCAAGTCCTTGCCAGAGATGCCACGGAGAGCGAAGCGGCAATTTATCAGCGTCGACACCATCTGGTGGCCTTTGAAACGTCGGTAGCAGTATGCGACTGCCGTGTATTGTTTGCTCGATAGAGGGTGTTGAACATGTCTTGTCGTTAGCTGCGAGCTCCGAGGACGGAGTCGCGTCTGGCAGATTTGGCTGCGGTACAAACTGGTTCCTCGGAGATGTCAACTGATGCCGCAGGCTTTCATTCTCAGCCCGCAATGCAAGCAATTGCTGGCGCAGCTCGTCACACTCTTGAGCGGCATTGGACCGGATAACTAGACGCTCTGATGGCACGCAAACCTCGCCAGCGTCTAGGCATGTTTTGCAGCTCGGATGCTTCCCGTCACACTTGCAGGCAGCATGGGTTAGTATGGGCATAACGAAAGGCACGGCACATACGAGGAGGTAATACCTACCTTTTGCTTCTTCTGTCTGCACCTCTGACAGGCGGCCGAGACCCGCTTCAGACCCGGCCGGCGACGGCGGTACGGACCGGGAGCTGAGCCCGGGCGGACGCCGCCGTCGATGCTGATTTCGGATGCCGCTTCGTCTTCGCCGGACATATTGACGTGCTTGTACGTAGTAGTTCTCAGAGTTGCCGGTGTGACATGAAATTGCTTAATACGCGGTGAATGCTAGGTACCGGGGGCGGGGATCCACCACTACTTGGCTCTCCAAGATTCTGTCTTCGGATCTATCGAGTACTATTCCCTTTCTTGGCTAGACCATTCATGTCAAACTTTGTCTCATCCAATCCCTTCGTATCTCCTCCAAGCCCCGGTCAAGACCCTGCGTATCCCCGGAAGCGCTTCCGGGGAACTTGCCATTTCAAAGTCTGAACCTCGGTGCCCGGGAATTGGGAGCGTTTGTTCGTATTAGTCCATGTTCTTACCAGTTAAATAATCCACAGCTCCCTTCTTTGAGCTGCAGCCTATCTGTTATCCATACATATCAGACATCGAAACATACAATCCTAAACAACTAACCCTTGCCGCAATGGGAAGTCTTCCTACATTGAGATACGTCCCAAAGGTCGGTGACAGGGTCGAAGACCTCGACACCCCGTCACTGATCGTCAATCTCGACCTCATGGAGGCTAATATCAAGAAACTCTTTGAGGTTGTGGGACCCAACGTCAACGTCCGTCCCCATCTCAAAACTACAAAGTGTGCAGCCCTAGCCAGAAGACTCGCAGCCGCAGGAGCCAAGGGTTGCTGCGTAGCCAAGGTCTCCGAAGCCGAGGCCATCACCGATGCAGGGTTTGAGGATATTCTCATCACGAGTGAGATTATCGGTCCAGCCAAGGTCAACAGGCTAGTCGAGCTCTTTAGGAGAAACAAGAGCATAAGGACCGTTATCGACAGCAACTACGGTGCATCGGCCATTAACGATGCCCTGGCTGAATCTGGAATTGCTGAGCCCATCAGCGTATATCTCGACATCGACGTCGGCTCAAACCGTACTGGCGTTCAACCAGGAGAGCCAGTACTTTCTCTTGCCAACCACATTGCTGGACTCAAGCATCTCAACCTCATAGGCGTCCAGGGATACGAGGGTTTTCTGCAGCAGAACCCTGATCGTGAGGTTCGCAGGGTGGGCTGTGCAAAGGCCATGAACACGGTTGCCGAGAATGTGCAAGCTCTGCGCAAGGCCGGCCACAATATCCAGGTCGTCTCAGCTGGAGGATCAGGTACCTCAGAGTTTTGCTCTAAGCACTCTATAGTGACAGAGCTGCAGCCTGGATCATTCATCTTTATGGACACCGACTACCGAGGCTCAATCGGCAACTACTACGCCAACAGTCTGACTGTGTTGGCTACCGTCCTTAGCAAGCAGGGCGAGAGGAAGGTTACCATTAATACGGGCACCAAGTCGCTATCAACAGATAGGGGTCTGGCATCGTGCAAAGACCCGAGATACGCTCATACCAACCGCGGTGATGAGCATGGTTTCCTCATGTGGGAGGAGGGCACGCCAGCACTCAAGATTGGAGACCGCGTTGAGATGATTCCATGCCATATCGACCCTACTGTCAACTTACACGACCTTTACTATGCTTATAGGAACGGTATAGTTGAGGAGATCTGGAGGCTGGATTCCCGAGGAAAGGTTCAATAAGCATTTCTGATTTAAATTGAAGACTTGGAAACAAAGCAACATTATTACAGGAAACAAACATAATTCTTTTCATTCATCTATTTCCATGTTTTACACTGCAATGTGACTCTATCGAAGTGTCAAACAACTTCAGATATTATCTCTGTAATGTTACTCTTCGCCAGCTCATTCCTAGCATCCAAAACCTCCACCATACGCTCTCTAGCAGCATTATTCTGGAGGTTGCCAAGATTTGTTTTACCCATGTGTTCCATAGCCACACAAACCAGTGACTCCATAAGCCTCTGTGCCAACTCTCCAGCATATCCGTGTTCGTAAAATGCGGGTGTCTCGTTGACTTCCAGAAGCCAAGCCACTCCGTTTGAATCAACCAGAAAGTCCAAAGCAAAAAGCTCAAAGCACTTGTCGAGCGGTGTGAACTTGTCTGCCATGGTGTGAGCAGCTGCTCGTAGCAACTCTCCTGAGATGTCGCATGCCTGGTCGAAGACGTTGTTCTTCCAATCACCAGGCAGCAGCCCATCTGGGATTTCCCAAAAGTTCCTCATGGATTCCTTGCTCGTGAATTCATCTTCTTCCTGGAGCGCAGTATTTGTCAATGAAGACTTGAGGCTGGGATTCTTCCACGGAGGCTCGTAGTCTTGTAGAGCCAGCAGGGCCAGCATCTCTTTGAATACGTGCACCTTTAACCGACCCATTGCTAGCACGTAGGCTCTAACATGCCACTTTCTGCCTTCCAGAGGTGGAATCGAGACGATGTATTGCTGAGCCACAAACTCTCGCAACAGGGCTGATGGGATTCGTTCGTTTTCATCAATCACGAGGTCTTGTAACTTGTCCTCGCCCGATGCTGCGTTGACTGACAGCTTTCCAGTCGTAGTTATAATGGCGTCGAGTGAGTCCAGCCCAGGAGCTGACAGAGTCGGGTGGAAATTGTCCGAGTCATCATCTTGTGGTTTCGAGTCAATAGTTTCAGCTACTTCACCAGTCTCGATATCCTCTTCTGAGATGTCGGCAGCAAGCTCGAGATTGCTCGCTAGCTCGTCGATGGTGCTGAATATTCGAATACCGTGACCGCAGTCGATCATGGCAGGCTTGAGAATCCACCAATCTCGTTCTGATGCATCCTTGTGCTCATTATCCTCCAGTGAGTACAGCAGAGTGAGGTCATCGGCAGCAGCCAAGGCATCGTCGACATATTCTGCATAGTCGAGGGACAGTTGCATAGTGGCTGGGGCATGTCCTTTGAGCACCGTCTCAGGTCTCTTTGTGGTCCAGTAGTCAACAACACGGGCGAGATGATCCTTTCTAGCCAAAGCGTCGCTGTTGGGGTACGCATTGATGAGACCAGTATGGACCTTGTTCATTGTTGCAAAGTGTTGATTGAGTTGCCAGCCGTCGCACAATTCGAAGGCAGTATCTGCATCTTGTGGAAATTCATTGAAGTCGTCGTAGAAAGTGGCATCTGGAACATGTCGTTGTATGCATGCTTTGACATGATCGTCCAGCCACGAATTTGCTCCCTTGATATACACTTGCATTCTGATTCGAAGCTGATGCCAAAAGCCTTGCAGGTTTAACGAGTGGTGTAGCCTTCTTCTGGGGGGAGCGCAGCTTGACGGGGGATTTGAAGACGGGCGAGTCTCAGTTCCATATGGTCGATAGCAACATTAGTTAAAGGCACCACCATCAAGTCTATGCTTGAGGGATAGAAGTTGGGGTTTTGGAGAAACAACTGGAATAAAAATCAAGAGTTTTTAAATGTCCTACGGAACCGCAACCCAACGCTCGAGGGAAGTGCCAAGCAAAGCAGGGATATTAGTTACCTAACCGTGGCCCACCAGCATTATGATTTTGCAATAACACTATTGGACATGTCGTCAATTAACGTAAGCAGCATCATCAAGTTCATGATCTTGTCAAGAAAATGCATGGTCGGTGTTGCGGTCACCGTTTCTTGTCAGGGGTCATGTCAAGGCCCAAGCCTTGATCGTGATTGTAGTATCCTGGTCATTTATGCTATTCTCTTAGGAATAAAAAATCTTTTTTGTCTTTATAACTCAAAGTCCCGCATACCCTTGCCAGTGCAATCTGTCTATGCTGAAAGGATCTCCTTCTCAATAGCTTCTCCAAAGGTTTGTGTGCTTCCCTTTCCTCCAACATCTGCAGTTGTCACAGTAGGGTCAGACTTGGTCAGGACAGACTCAATAGCCTTCATCATGCCTTCTGCGGCATCCGTATAACCAAAGTGTGACAGCATCATCTGGCCAGCCCAGATCATACCAATAGGGTTGGCAATTCCCTTTCCGTAAATGTCGGGAGCACTTCCGTGCACTGGCTCGAACAGACTGGGGAATTTGGCTGTAGGGTTGATGTTTGCAGAAGGCGCAATGCCAATAGTCCCTGTGCAGGCTGGTCCCAGGTCGGACAGGATATCGCCAAAGAGGTTGGATCCGACGATAACGTCGAAGATTTGTGGGCGCTGCACAAAGTGTGCTGTCAGGATATCAATGTGGTACTTGTCGACGGAGACATCGGAGTAGTTCTTGCTCATCTCGGCAACACGAGTGTCCCAGTAAGGCATCGTGATGCTGATGCCGTTGCTTTTTGTAGCGCTTGTGAGCTTCTTGCGAGGTCGGCTTTGAGCAAGGTCGAAAGCATAGCGAAGAACGCGATCAACACCAACACGTGTCATGACGGTCTCTTGCATGACCGTCTCTCGCTCCGTGCCCTCAAAAATGATACCTCCGATGCTCGAGTACTCTCCCTCGGTGTTCTCGCGCACGATCCAGAAGTCGATCTCACCAGGCTTGCGGTTTGCCAGCGGCGAGGGAATGCCGGGCATCAGTCGGCAGGGTCGGAGGTTGATGTACTGATCAAACTCGCGGCGGAACTTGAGAAGACTGCCCCAGAGACTGACGTTGTCGGGGACTTGGTCGGGCATGCCGACGGCGCCAAAGTAGATGGCGTCGAACTTGCTGAGTGTGGTCTTCCAGTCATCGGGCATCATCTTGCCGTGCTTCTCGTAGTAGTCGCAGCTGGCAAAGTCAAACTCGTCGAACTCGAGGGCGAGCTGGTACTTTTGAGCTGCGGCTTTGAGGCATCGCACGCCCCAGGGCATGACCTCTTTTCCGATGCCATCGCCGGGAATGACGGCGATCTTGAGTGTCTTTTGGGTCATTTTGGTGAAGTGAAAAGGTTATCAGACTTGAATGCTCTATCAAGATGGGCTTATGTTTGGAAGCAACCCTGGGAGTGTTCGTGGTCATATATAGAGGCTGACGATATCTATCTGAGGAGTAGTCGGACAATGAAACTCCGGAGTGATGCAACCGCCCATGGAGATGTACGGCGGACAAAAGAATGTCCGCCCAGTCTTGGTAGTCCCAATGTAACTACAATCTCCCAATCTCATTTCAAAAACTCCAAGATGGCGGAAGCAACTTGATCCGGTGCATGCTCAGGAATATAGTGTCCCGCATCAACACTCTGGCCCTTGACCGGCACTCCAGCCTCCGTCACCTCCTCCCACTCCTTGATAGCATCAAAGCTCTTTTCAATAACCCCATACTTCCCCCACAGAACAAGCAAAGGACTCTTAATCTTGCGCCCTTTCTCCAGATCCTCACGCGCCTCGTCCAAGTCTAGCGTCGCGCTAGCTCGGTAGTCGTTGCACATTCCATGCACCGTAGCCCAATCCTCCAATGCCTTGGCATAGATATCAAAACACTCTGGCGCAAAAATCGACAAGTTTTCCTTTTGGCGGCCGCCCATGAATAACTCTGCCAGCTCTCTGGGCCGTGCCGTCATGAGTGTCTCTGGAAGCGGTTCCGGCTGGATCAGGAAGAACCAGTGAAAGTAAGACTTGGCAAAATCGAAATCTGTCTTTGTATACATGGATATTGTAGGGCAGATATCAAGCAGGATCAACTTGCGAATGCGGTCTGGGTAGTCCACGGCCAGTTTATGCGCGACACTGGCTCCGCGATCATGCGCGCAGACGAAGAAGGACTCGGTATGGCCGAGAGCGTCCATGACATCGATACAGTCACGGGCCATGGCGCTCTTGGCGTATGCTGAAACTCCCTCAGGCTTGGATGACTGGCCATAGCCTCGTATATCGACAAGAACGATTGTGTACTTGTCAAGGACTTGAGGGACTACTCGATGCCAGATGTGTAGCGTTTGGGGAAACCCGTGGATGAGAAGCAGCGGCGGCTTGGAAGACGATACATGGCCGCTCTTTAAACCGTTGATGTTAACGTCCGAGTTGGACTTTGTCTGGATGGAGAAGGGCTGAAAGCCATTGAACATTTTGAGCTTGAGTGTTGCTGTGAAAGATGAATTCATGAGCTTCCTTGCACCATGGCGTCATCAATACTGGCGGAAGTGAGGGTCTATGACGGGTTTTAGTTACACCGAGTGCGTCTTCTACCCGAGATAAACGGGGCAGGGGAGTAGCATATCCTGAGATAGTCTACTGGAAATAACAGGTAAAGAGTGATCATATGCACATTCAGTGGCGTTTGATATAAGAATTATTGGGCATCAAGCCTTAGTGAAGGTTTCTTTAATATTTTCAAGAGGCTGAGGCGGTTATCAAGCTTTCTAGAGTGTAGGGTAGTGGCTGGATCTACGGAGATGGCGTCCAAGAATGTCCAGGGCAGAACGGTCGAGACGACGGGAAGCCCCGGATATGCCTCTGGCGTGCGGCAATGGTTGCCGATGATGGGTGATGATGGAAGACCCAGGTTGAGGAGAGGTAGTGGCGATGATTATCACGGGCGAGAATGCATGATTGCGTTGAATGAATAGCAACCCTGAAGATGAGAGATTCTAGGTTGAGATGGTGGAATAAAGTATCACGAGTATGACTCAGGCGTTGGAGTGAATTAATGCTAACTCTACAAGACACCGAGAGTACGGTTCAGCCGATAAAAAGCATGCAGTAGTAAATAGTCAAAATCTCAAAATCGACAAGCAATCCTGGGTGATGAAGCGAACGATACTCAAGACGCTGAAATGTCCGGAAAGCTCCCATTATTAGCGCGAGATAGTTTCTGGGGTCCATCTTCCTATGAGAAGTCTCCATCTCCCCATGTGGCCGTTTCAAGTGGCCATGGCTCGTTTATGCGGGGAACTGAGACTACAAGGGGGCGTTGACGAGAAAAGGGCCTCGATCTGCGATCCATCTTCTGCAGCCAGAGTCTAACCAGGACGAGAGACCGACGGTGGAGCAGTCTCTGCCAACGGGCGACGTTCCGTGATGCTCCTCAGCTAATGATATACGGCATTGGGTAGGGAGGTCCGGAGCAATCAGGACGCGTAAGGATGGACGCACGTGCAGGGCTTTAAGCATGACGAGTATGGTTCACGATAAGCTTCAAAAGCTTATCCTCCAAGTGTGGAAAAGCTAATTGACCAAGCTGATCAGGCCTCTTTTTGGAGCACGCGACTCTCACCATGCCCAGGAATCAGCTTCTGCGAGTCAACCCCAAAGGACTCGATTTCCAAGACGGCGCCACGTCTTGGCTAGATGAGAAATCTCTTGTCCCGCAGCTGTACATAGTACTATGGTAGTGTTCCCCCAAAAGTGACCCATGTGGCGTAGACATCCATGCAACGCAGAACGTCAGAAATTGGCCAATCAGAAACGCCATTCGAGCGTCGAGATGTCGCACGTGGGGTAGATAAGCATTCCCATAGGGTTATACATATGCTTAATGTTAGTCCCCCCGAAGCACGCACAACAAGCCCAGCTTGTGCAGCCGATTCCTCAAGACACACCCGCAGGGTTGACCAAGACCCTGCGAGCCTGGCCCAGAGTGGTAAGTGAGCGCGCTTGACGCTCCCCTTTGCTGTGGAGTCTGTCCCAGAGTAATCGGTAGCCTGTTCGTCTCACCGAAGCACGAAACATGAGCTTCTGGATTCCGTGTAGTGCAGACCCAGACTGTGGGACAGGGACTTTTGGCTTTTGGCTTTTTTTTTTCTTTCTCTCCACCCCTGTCGACTCAAGACTTTGATGCTGTGTTTTGCGTCTGCAGAATCATTTAAAGTCTCCCTCTGAGAAGCCCCGAAAACACTCCTTTTCTCTCCCTTGCTCGAGCATCCCTTTCCTCCCCTCTCTACTTCAGCCAAACAAGCAAGCAATTTACTGCTTAGCTTCTGCCCTCGCTACAGAGACTGCTTGGACTTTTTCCCACCTTGTCCTGTATTTAACCAACCCGCCAAGAATAGTCTCCAACCAACAGTTACAATGGTTCTCGAGGCTTACACCTACGTCTTTGCCATTGGCACGTGCTTCGCTCTGCTTGAGGCCTACAACAACGGTGCCAGTATGTTACCCTCCAACGATGTATCTCGTGATGATTGATCATTGACACCTATTCCTCACAGACGATGTCGCCAACGCTTGGGCTACCAGCGTCTCATCCCGCTCTGTCACATACCGAGGCGCCATGGTCCTCTGCTGCATCTTCGAGATGCTCGGAGCCCTGACCGTCGGCGCCCGAACCGCCTCGACCATCAAGAACGGCATCATCCCCATGGAGGCCTTCCGTGACAACGCCGGTGTCCAGCTCCTCGCCTTCGCCTGTGCCTCGGCTGGTGCTTCTACATGGGTCATGTGGTGCACCAAGCACAACGCCCACGTCTCGTCCACCTACTCGCTCATCTCGTCGCTCGCTGGTGTCGGTATTGCTACTGTTGGTGCTAGCCAGGTCCAATGGGGCTGGAACGGTGGCCAGGGTCTCGGTGCTATCTTTGCTGGTCTTGGTATGGCTCCCGCCATCGCTGGATGCTTCGCTGCCATCATCTTCCTGCTTGTCAAGTTCACTGTCCACGTCCGCAAGAACCCTGTTCCCTGGGCTGTCTGGACCTCGCCCTTCTTCTTCCTCATCGCCGGTACCATCTGCACCCTCTCCATTGTCTACAAGGGATCTCCTCGTCTCGGCCTCACTGAGAAGCCTGCCTGGTACATCGCCGCTGTGACTCTGGGAGTTGGCTTCGGTCTCTTCTTCCTTTCTGCCCTCTTCTTCGTTCCCTACGTCCACGCTGTCGTCATCAAGAGGGACTACACCCTCCGCTGGTGGAACGCCATCCAGGGTCCCCTCCTGTTCAAGCGCCCTGCTCCCCCGGATGCCGAGCACGCTCGTGTTCCAAACTACGCCGTCGTCCAGCACGGTCCCGAGGACGACTCTATCTCTCAGGTGTCTGAGGAGCACAACCCCAAGAAGGTCAGCGACGATGAGATCACCCCCGCCACTGCTGCCAGCTCCGAGAACAACGAGAAGCGTCACCTGAACCTTTCCGAGTCGACCCAGGAGGACTACCAGAAGATGGTCAAGGAAGCCGAGGATCGCCACCACGCCAACCTCCGCAAGGGCAAGGGTCCTCTCGCCTGGGCTATGCGCACTCTCCACGCCAACCCCATCGGTGCCGGTTCCATCCACGAGACTCACAACTTGATTGCCCTCGTCAAGCGTGTCCCCGCTCAGATCGTCGTTGCTCTTCTCTACGGTGCTCACTACGACATCCACACTGCTCAGATGGGTATTGAGGCTACTCCCGAGGGTCGCCGCATGGCCCGCGTCTACGAGCACGCTCCCAAGTACTCCAACGAGGTCGAGTACCTCTACTCTTTCGTCCAGATCATCACTGCCTGCACTGCCTCTTTCGCTCACGGTGCCAACGACGTTGGTAACGCTGTCGGTGTCTGGGCTGGTATGTACGCTGCTTGGTCCACTGGCGTGCCTGCTGAGAAGAAGGCCGAGGTTCCTCTCTGGCAGATTGGTATTGTTGCCGCTACAATCTGCATTGGTTTCATCACCTACGGTTACAACATCATGAAGGGTAAGCAACTGATCCATAATGCACTCTCAAGAACATTGACTAACTCATAGTAGTTATGGGTAACAAGATCACCTACCACTCTCCCAGCCGTGGCTCCTCCATGGAGATGGGCGCTGCCATCACCGTCCTTGTCTTCTCTCAGTACAAGCTGCCCGTCTCTACCTCCATGTGTATCACTGGTGCCACAGTCGGTGTTGGTCTGTGCAACGGCAGCCTCAAGGCGGTCAACTGGAAGCGAGTTTTCCTCCTCGTCTTCTCCTGGATCATGACCATCCCCATCGCCGGTCTTATCGGCGGATGTCTCATGGGTCTTGCCCTCAACGCTCCTCACTTTTAAATGATGCTATAAAGTTTTTGAGATTATCTTCACTCATTTTGATGGAGGGGGTACGGAAATAGAAGAGCGGGTTTGAATATTTATAGAGATACCAAGGTCAAGCATATACGGCACTATCATCCAAAGACCTTTAATTTATGATGACGTTCATTACTATATTTGCTTATTGCTGTTGTGAAGACTATAGAAATATCACGACAGGATCCTATGCACAAGTAATAACCTGGTATATCTACTTAAGCCGCCCGACGTCCATTCCTCTTGGCAGGCACCCTTGGCAAATCTTTGACCTCTTGGCGTATTACCCCCACCCCGAGGGTTCTCACTTTCGTTTTACTAGTTTTGACGAGGGCCTAAGAACCTGGTCAACGCATTTCTAATCTAATCTCTACCAAAGTCGCTTTAAACCTCGGCAGTCAAGGTAAGAGCAGTGACGCTTTCTTTTTCCTGTTTTCCTGACGAAACTAACACAACTTTTAGTTTGGGGCGTATCTGGAGTCACGGCGTCCTCTGCTCCTGCAGCAGCATCACCCGCCACCAAGGTAGAGAAACCGGTGATAGACAAGCTTTCAGCAGCTGAGGCAGGGGAGGTTGTTCAACCAGTACAACAAGATGCGGCGGGAGTCACCAGGCCAGATCGCTGTCATGCACAAAATGGGCATGGTGCTTATAATGATCTATCCACGGTGTCTTATCTTGGCGAACTTTTCAAAACATTCTTCGATATTAGTGTGAGCGTTAGTAGTCTTGGTATAAACTCTCCCGAGAAGGACCGGGGCTTTTTCGTATATCCCCAAGCAAGTGATCTTGGCTCTGAGCCTCAAGTGCATATCCGATCAAGACATGTAATCGCGCAAGTGGTGGCTTTATCGTCCCAGCCGCCTCCCCGTATCGGACGTTGCATCTAGATCAGCTATATCCGGACGCCATGCATTCCATTTGCGCGGCTCGAGGAACAATGTTCTGAGCCCTTTTTCATTATTGGTGCCATTACATTCATTTGCATCACTTATTCCCCCCTGGCTAAAAGAGACCACCATGCCTTCGACTGGATTGCGATTGAAGATTGGTAAAGGGAAAGACAAGATTGACTTGTAGAAATATACATCGTCTCGTTACTTGTATCTATCTAGGCAGTGGAATACATCATTTTACGTTAAAAGCTAATAAAAACACTCGTTCATCCCACCACACCCATTCTTCGACGTCAATTAGGCGTGGGAAATCTGCACCTGGTCCTTGGGATCGTGCATAGCCTGCTCGACAAAGACAGTGTGCCACTTGCCAGTGACAAGCAATCTGGTCGTCTCCCTAACACCCTGCCAGTTCTCTCTGACAATATCCATGGTGGGACGCTGGAAGACGAGATCAATCTCCTCAAGGGTCTTGTTCTTGGTCTCGGGCATGAAGAAGATCTGGTAGATCTCACCGATAAAGGCGATACCACCGTAGAAACCCAGAGCCAGACCGGTCTTGGTCATGGCATCCTGCATAGCAGAGAAGTTGTAGGTGACAACGAAAGAGGACAGGAAGAGAAGAGCATCGGAGGTGGTCATGCCGTAACTTCGAAGGTAGGTAGGGTAGACCTCAGAGGGAACGACCCAGGTCAGACAAGCGTACGAACCGAAGAAGCCCATGTAGATGACCAGACCAGGCAGGTAAAGACCCAAGACAGTTGAGAGCTGCGACTCGACATCGAACTGGTAGCTGATGCCAATGAGAACCAAGCCGATGAAGAATCCGGGAAGCATGGTAATGGCCCAGAATCGACGGCCAAATCGCTCCATAAGGAAGATAGCAGGGATAGTGCCGAGGAGGAGGGAACCACCGCCAACAAGCGACATGTAGTTGGCCTTCTCATCGTTGAAACCGACTTGGCTCATGAGAACTGACATGTAGTACATGATGGCGTTGACTCCTGTAAGCTGTCCCAGGAGAATCATAATGTTGGCGTAGACGAGCGCACGACGGGCGCGAGGCTCGGTGAAGAAGTCCATCCAGGGGAAACGGTGATTCTTGGCACCCTCGGAGACTTCGTTTTCTTCCTGGGCGACAGCGGCGCTCATGACGTAGAACTCCTCCCGAGACTCGCGATCTGCGATACCGCGCATGCGCTTCCAGACCTTGTAGGCTTCGAGATGCTTATTCTGGTGGATGAGGAAACGGGGACTCTCGGGGAGGAAAAGCATGCTGTTTGTAATTAGCCATGATTGTTGGTTTGGGGCACTGAGAGACTTACCCAAAGAACATGATGGTGGAAAACAGAAGCGAGGAACCAAGAATGATGCGCCAGTTGCCGGGGACCTTGAGGAACATGGCACCAACAGCGTATCCAAGAACCTCACCAAGAGCAATGTTAAACTGATATAGAGACACCAGGTTTCCTCGGATTCTTCGCTCAACAGTTTCGGCAACGTAGACAGGGACGGTACCACCCTCGAGACCGACACCAAGACCAAGGATGACTCGCGAAGCGACAATCATACCTGACTGATTAGCCTCACATTCGAGAGAGTGAAGAAGCAGCTGACTTACCAAAGTTAATAGAACCAGCTTCCAGTGCAGCACCGATAGTGTAGAGAATGATAGAAATGATGATGGCACCCTTTCGGCCAAAGTACTCGTTGGCAGGGGACAGGAGAAGTGCACCACCAACAGCTCCAAGAGGCATGCCAGAGTTGACAAGACTGTTCTCGCGATCGTCGAGACCAAGATCCTTGGGCAAGTAAAGGTTGGCACCGGAAATAAGACTCTGGTCGAGACCGGAGAGAAGACCACCCATACTGGCAAAGGCGACGAGCAGCCAAGTAAAGTGCTTAGGGTTGGAGAATTGCACCTGGAAGAAACCCTTGTTGAGACCTCCACTGGCCTCGAGCTGACGCTCCATGTCGTCGATGAGGTCGTCGACTTCACGACCTCCGTGGCGCGCAACCTCGAGGGCCTCAAACTCTGCCTTTTCATGACCCATGGATTTCTTGATCTCGTCCTTTTCTCGATCGACCGTAGTGGTCGAATTCTGCCGACTCTTGTCCATGATTGCGGCTACTGTTAGAAATGTGATGTAGAAGAGGTGAGTTAGCTTGTCAGACACCTTGTTCTGGGGGCATTGATCTGGAGCCCCAGGTTTTTATATGCGGTTCCACAGACGTTTATTTGTGCACCCGCATTCCCGGGTCTTGGACATGATTAGACTATTCTGGAGAATGCTCCTCATTGAACCATGGGGCACCGCATCTCGTGAGACGCGAATGGGGCTCTCCCCTTGGGGATTGTTTCCTTTGGTGACGGTAGCACCGAGGAATTGGCCGGTCTTCTCCATCAGGGAATGCCGTCTGAGCCGAGATTGAGTGGAGTAAGCAGATGGTGGTTTATGGTGTTTGGTTACATCGTAGCGGGATCGCCGCACCATAATGGCACTGAACAGCGACCAAGGAGCGTGATTTTCTGGTCTTCTAGATGTGGCATGTTAAATTGTCTGAGAAACGATCGGTTTGCCACTACTATCATGGGTACAGGTCATCCAATTGTGTCACTTGTTCACTGCGCATAGTGCTGATCTGTTCTCCAACCAGCGATCGAAGGCATGAAAAGCCTGCCTCAACGGGCGTCCTGGTCCGATAGACCAATCAATATGCTTGACCATGATGCTGGCGCAACTCCCGGCCGGGGATCTACAGTCACTAAACGGCGGCCATCTTTGACCCTCTTCTAGAAAGCTTCGAAATGCAAGCCATCTACGTCACGAGGACGACCTTGCCAGGCGTGCCGGTTAGCCGTAAGCGATTCTCTCCACCTGAGAAGAAGCGATTTCGTAAAAGGCGCCCAAAAGTGAGTGACAACTTGTGTCAAGTCTTGCTAGCGTGGCATGATCAGAACCGAGTTTTGTGAGGTCAGGAGGGAAGAACACGCCTTTTTCAATTTGCTTATTCCCACGCCAAGCCGGAAACTCGCGAGAGACTAGGCTCACAAGAATAAAGCGTCCTCGTGAGACCTGCACTAGAGCCCTGGGCATCTCGTTACGATTGAGCCGCATCTCTTGGCTGGGAAATCTATTTGACGACGGCGTTGTGCAAGGCTGATGGTGATGCATGGAGATATTGATATTTCATCTGGCTGTGACGCTTCTTGTCAGGAAATATCACTCAAAATACCACCCTAACCCTCTTCAAGGGAACTTAATGTGATTTTTTAAACTGTGTTTTTTTTTTATTAAAGCTATATTTTCTTTATATTAGGCCAGACTTTTAACTTTAATATAACCTTTATATTAAAGCCTATTTTAATTTTTCTTTCCTTTTAAAGTTAAAGTAATTAA
>JAJJWO010000214.1:0-66941 GCA_021655895.1 Fusarium sp. NRRL 66739
CTGTCGATACTAGACATAACATCTATATATATATCCGTCATGCCCACTCACCCCTAGCCCCTAGCCCCAGCCCATCTAACAAAAATCAAGCATAGAGCTCAGGGCAGTCTTCTCAGCGCTCGTGACACTCAACGCCCAGTAGCTCTTGACCTGGACCCAGCTCTTGGCGTAGGTGCAGTAGAAGCTCGTCAGAGGAGGCTTCCATGCGTCAGGGGACTTGTCGCCCTTTGACTGGTTGACGTTGTCGGTAACTGTATCTCTTGTTAGCCCTCCTACGTTGTCTTGCTCTCTGGAGATAACTTACCCGCCCACAGCTGGGGCCTGGCTACGTCGTTGGCAAACTGCTGACGCTTGGCGGTGGTCCAGGCTGCGGCGCCAGACTGATGGTGATGGTGTTAGTTGGTGTTGAGGGACATGTGTCTTGCAGGGTAGGAGAGTGACTTACGACCCAGGCGTTCTTGAGGGGAACCATGTGGTCAATATCGACATCACTAGCTGCGGTCCAGGTCGCTCCGTCGTACGGAGATACCCATGTTCCAGACGTAGCAGCACAGGCAGAGTTTGTCTGGACGTTTGTACCATCTCTCTGCAAGACGAACTCGCTATCGACAGAGTCAGCATGTTGTGTTGCACAGGCTGGCCTTGGGTTCAGTACCGAGTGTTGCAGGCACCCTCATAGGTCGACCAGTGAGGAAACAGATCTCTGTTGTAAGTATCCGTGTTGGTTTGGGCCTTGACGGTCAGACCGTTCAGCTGAGTTCGAGCAGCAGAGGCGCTGGGGATGCCGGGCTGTTGTGTTGTATGATTAGAGAGGCTGAGATGTGGTTTGGGAGTGGGAACTCACGGGCGTGGGTGCGGCGAGAACACCGGCGATGGGGAGAAGAAGAGCGAGAGAGAACTTCATCTTGGCTTTTGATCTGAAGCGGGAGGAGTAGAAGAGGCTGGAGAGACTGAGGAGTGACTGGTATGGTATCACAACATACAGCACGCTGCACTTGTGTCTTTATACTCAACAACCCCAGAAGCGTCCTCTATAATATTCCTCTAATCATCGTGCAGTCCTGACTTGGACAAACCCAAACAACACTCCTCCTTCCTTCTTGGACATTGATCCGGCGCGTACAATGCCTCTTCTCACGATACCCTCACCGACCCTCCCATCTCGGCAGCCAAGACCGCTGATCGCCCAGGCACGAGGCGTCGCGATAGGCAAGCCGCCCTCCTGCTATCAGCCAGCGCGCCAGAATGCAAGAAGGTGTCCAGGGTAGCGTCCTAGTGCCGAGATTTCCAAAGGGTCCAGTCAAAGGCTGAGAAGCTCCCACGCAGATAAGGTAGTGCCGGTGATGGCCTCGCGGATATACTCGAATCGAGACTAGGCGTGTGGGGATGCGTTGATGGAAACCTGCCCTTTGGGGTAGTTGGCGTCCGAGACTTGAGACGTTGATCCTTGTCGTTGCAGATATGTATGTGTTTGGCAGGGTTCCTATGAGAACTACCATCACGAGCATCATGTGCATGAAGGCTGTGAGATAGCCAATGGGTCTTTATTTCACTTGCGTGTGGGTGTGATGAGGGTGGTTTATCTCGAGGCATTACTGATCCAGGTAACGGATCTCATGACCTTTTATGGTATTTCAGATTAGAATTCCTCATTAGGAAGCTGGAGTTGTGGTGGTTGGGACTATCTAGAGTCACTATCCATATCATGATTCTGTACAATCATTCACATCAAAGTAGCATGGACCGCATCAGGTGGGTTTTCTAGTGTTTTTAGTCCTGCTTATTGCAGCGAGTATATCGTACATAGTTTACAATTGTCATGCCTCCATCCGTAGGGCCTTTACCGCGGCCGTGTCTCGCATATCTGCCCTGAGATTGCCGATTCCTTGCCGGCATATAGCATCGCATATCTGAGATGAACCTCTTGGATCCATTCAGTCGTTCCAAAAAGAAAAGTCCTTGATCTGCCTCGTGTTTCTGCCAAATGGACAGATATTGATCATGATCGATGAGACCACATGTGTTTGCTTTCATGGAATAAAGAAAGCTGTTGCTCTTGGCATCTAATGTTGAGATGCATGCTTTGTTTGGCCAAGTGATGTCGTCTGTCAAGATAATGATTCGTCAGATATTGGCTCAAAAGAAACAGCCTCGATAGAAACAACTTACCTGACGTAGCGCCAGCACAAGTATTCCCAGTAGAGATGGGATAGCTTAGAGCCTCTTCAAGGTTGAGTTGGGTTAAGCCGCCAGGCCTGGCCTTTGATCTCCCAGGGGTGATATCTAGCACCCAGTTCGTTGAGGATCGCGCGGAAGTTGCGGAGACCACCTTTGATTTCCATATCTTCCAACAGCTGTCTGACAGAGGAACCGCGATGTTCAGGTCGGACGGTGGTATCAAGGTTGATGTCGGCGCCATAGAATGTGATCAGCCGGTGAAACAGCTTCTCGAGGCCTTTGTGGCCTTTTCGAAACATGATCTCTTCCATGGCGTAACTCAAGGGCGAGTTACTGTGGCCGTCAAACTGGTTGACCAGCTCAGACCGGATGTCAAGCCCGCGCTGCAATCTCACCTCCCTTTCGCGTCCAAGTATCTTTTCCACGATGATCTTGATGGTGGCATGATCGGCTACCCATTTCTCGACGACGAGGTAGCTCAAGGCCACGACCAATGGTGGTGCAGTCTCGTCGGCACGTTCTTTGGCTGCAAGGTCGAATCTGTTGCTGTTGATCATGATATCAAGCATGCTACTAAAGGCTGTTCTGTGCGAGGGTGCAATTTCAATAAAGGTTCGAATTGCATGGTGCAGAGGGTTTCTTCCAGCCCGGTTGTAGAAGCCAGGGCCAAAGCCAATGCCGGCTGAGATGAGTGTCTGCAGAGCTCGCGGCTGGACTGCATCAACAGCAAAGTGCAGTACTGAAGCGTTGAGAGGGCCGCTCACACTCTCTCTGAGGGAGGGGAATGACATGACGGCAACTTTGAGCAGCTCCATGTCGTCAAGAATGGCGCACATGTGGAAGTAGTTGAGGGTGTAGGGGCACTGCTTCAGGGGAGAATGGGCAACTTCACCATTGAGGTACAGTTGGTTCAGGACCTTCAAGGTTGCGTGATCGCCCTTGAGGACAGGCACCATGTTGGGATACCAGCTGCATACTCCGAGATGGTGTTTGGCTGAGCTGCTCTTCTTCAGCAGGCCTTGATATTGCTCATGAAAATCGGGTCCAAAGGCCATGTCGAGGTTTTTGCCCAAGACATATTTGGCTCCGAGATCTTTGAGCTTGCGGATCATTGCATGATGTCCGTAGCCTGCAGCAACGTGAAGGGCGCTGGCGCTGGTCTCGCCACCCAGCTTATACAGGGCGTTGGTGCTGATCTCGCCATACAGCTTATACACGGTGCTGATGTTTTCCTGGAGGTGATGCTTCTCATACTTGTCGAGTATCTTGACTCCAAACGCATCATCGCCACAGAAGACAGCACGATGAACGCCAATAGGTTCAGATCTGCGGGCATCTCGCTTGTAGAGAAAGCGTTCGAGCTTGCCGAAATAGCGGCGGGAAGTGAGAGTCAGGTGGTGAAGGTCATTGTCGCCAAGATATCCCGCGACGTGTTCCAGAATCTCGTCCGAGATATTCTTGAGGGGAGAGGTGGTATTAACGGCCGCCATGATGAGCTCTTGTGATGCAGGTTCAGAGTGAAAGCATGAGAGAGTCTCTGGAGTGGGA
The DNA here is from genome assembly GCA_021655895.1 of Fusarium sp. NRRL 66739. NCBI lineage: Eukaryota > Fungi > Ascomycota > Sordariomycetes > Hypocreales > Nectriaceae > Fusarium > Fusarium sp. NRRL 66739. The sequence continues at coordinate 3,727 of JAJJWO010000214.1, forward strand.
GAGCAGAGGCGAGAGCTGGAGGAGTGAAGGGGTGAAGGGGAAAAGGGACACTCAAGTGCCAGAGTGAAGATGTGATGAGTTCGACGTGATGATGCGAACAGGATGAAAGAAGAGAAGAGAAGAGACGATACGAGCGAAGATAATAGTGAAGTGACCACCACCGAGGTCAAGATTATGATGAGCGAAGGGGAATTCCAAGGCGAAAGGCCTCCAAGGTGATGGGGGTTGTTTTGGTGGTGGAGGAGAAAAAGGAAGCGGGAGATGCAGCGCGTGAGTGGAAGAAATAGCTGCACCACCAAAGAACAACCGCGTTGCCACGGCACCGAGTGAAAACAGAGCAGCAGCAGCACTACTAGAATCTTCCTCGGGTATTCTACCAGTGAAATAGGCCCCGGTTACAAGGTGAGCGCCCTGTACGCTCCCTGAAAACTCCCTGTGCACGCGGTCTCCTTTTGTATGATTCCACTGACTAGGTACCTAGGTATTGTGGTGCCTTGCACATTGGGTGGATTCCTATTATAACTATTGATGAGAAGCACTGCCCTGAATTGTTCTTGGTAGTCATCCTTTAGTATGATGGTCCAGTTCCCAAATCATGGAATCATATTGTGTGCACTGACTGGCCCTATTGTCCCCTTGTACCTCGTGCATTATTGCAGTGACCATCTTGAGTACATTTTATGCGTCAAAATCTCATTGTACTTCTTGGTCTCTATTGTTGAAAAAAAAAAAAAAAGACCGTGACGCGGCCCCTGATGACGCATCTCCTCTCCCATCACTGGCGGTTGTGGAGTTCTATTCTGCAGCTTGTACAAGAAAAACCATACGCATGCATATTTGTCGAGTTTTGAAGCTATTCATACAAGACACGCCGTTCCCCTTTCTTAAAAATCGCTAAACAATGCTCCTGGGTCGAGGATCAGGGCAGTGGTCACTAGAACAGAAATCTACAACAAGACACGCTACACATATTATTTTGGCGTCAAACAGTTCCCCATGGCCATTGTCATGCTAGAGGGCAAAGAACTCTACTCGTGATGGTTTTTTGAATCGCCTACTCTGATACATTTTCAGGGGTATCATGTCTCGACAGCTGAGAGCGTGCGTTTTCGCATTGCTGGCGGTTTCAGAGGCTGGAGAGCAAGTTATATCTCTCAGGAGCTGGAGTGTCTGGTTTAAAAGATCATCTAAGCAACTGAAAAGGTCTTTGGGATCGTGCGTGCGAGGTCGTGACGGGAACGTCTAGGCTTTTGGAGCCGTTGAAGCCACTAACGTCGCGCAGCCGTTATTTGACGCAGATTGTCATAGCTTTGGGGTTCTCATCAGCGTTGGAGTGGTGCGAAAGAGGGATTGGTCGTCTAGGGTCTCGAGTGTGATTTCATTGGAAAATAGAACAGACTGTGAATGCTTCGTGTCAGCTTATGGCCGTCCAAGGGTCTCAGCGCACACTTATCTCTACTAGAGATGTCACTGCTCTGCATAGCTTGCTCTAGACAAAGTCCTCAAGCTGCTGGAAGCCAGATGATCGCTGTTGGAGATGGTTGAAAGGTTCCGTCTTGGCGAGGAGGTGAAGATTTCCGGTCGATGGTCTTGCAGAGAGAAACAGCACAAGATGACTTTATATCAAATAGACGAGCCCGTGCATTTGGTGTTGTTCGGGTTTGGATGGGTCACGGTGGTGCAAGGGTCAAGGATGCTGGTAGGTACGTAGCTGACTGAGTTCTGCCACGTGGGAACAGGACCCTGAAATCTGAAATCTGGGGAACCCTGTAGTGTCGATCTAGACCTAGACCTAGACATGGGTCGTTCAACTTGGACGAGCCACCTGTCTTGAGAAGCAAGATTCGATTTCATGAAAAGATTCTCATCTAGTCTTGGAGCTCGAAATCAAGTTGCGTATATTTCTGAGGCACGACTGGCTCCCCGCCGTAAACTTTACTTTTCACAGCTAGGAAATATATAATTGAGTGTCAGATATTTAGTGGTGATTCTGTTTCATCTCGACGGTCGATGTGAAATGCAATGGCATTATTATTCGACAATCGAGGCTAACTCTACGTGTGATCTGAAATACTGATTGGTTGAATTTGCTACGAATTAGGATTTGTCGTGGCTCACGGGACCGTCATTATGAAGTTATTGCCACCTCCACCTTGGCTGTAACATCACCACCCACCTCGTCTTTGTGACTTTGGATTTGCATCCTAGTAAATCTTTCTCTTGTCAGAAGAGTACTACCACGTTATTGTTGCATTCTTTCGAGCGTCAGCTGCTGCTGATGCAACATGATTGTGGTTTATAGGTCAGGCATTGATTGGCAAAAAAATATGGAAATTCGGTCAAAGATTGACATATCTTCACGTATTTCAAACATAACCCATGACTTCTGGTGATGTCACACGGTGCCTGTGTCGATGGCCATCTATAAGAGAAAGTTGCCGTCTAGAACTTATTTAACAAGCCCAAGATGCCTCCAACCATTTCTCCAAGAAGCATTCTGAGATCAAGTACTGCTCGAAACCTCTCTTCACACACGACTACCCATATCAGAGCCAGGTCAACCAAAATGGCGCCGTCGATAATAGAACAGCTCAGGTCTCACGTTACTCCATTCGAGTCTCTTTCTCAAGATGCCGATAAAATCACAAAATACTTTGACAGCTTCGGCGACTGCAGGGTCTTGCTCATTGGCGATGCTTCTCACGGTACATCGGAATTCTACTCAGTTCGCGCTGAGATCACAAAGTACATGATAGAGAACCACGGCTTCAACATTGTCGCTGTCGAAGCTGATTGGCCCGATGCCGAGCATGTAGACCGCTATGTCAGACATCGTCCAGGTCCAGGTCAAGGCACCGCAGAGACAGTTCAGATGGCCAAAAAGGAGGGAAGGGAACCGGCTTTCTTGAGGTTTCCTACGTGGATGTGGCGCAATATCGAAGTCCACGACTTTGTGGAATGGATGCGGTCTTATAATTCTGGTCGCGACGTGAAAGAGGCACCAGGATTTTATGGGTTGGATCTCTACTCTATGGGGACGTCGATGAAGGCGGTTATCGACTATCTCGACACCGTCGACAAGGACATGGCACAAGTTGCTCGGGAGAGATACAGCAAGCTGATGAGCTGGGCCGAAGATCCTCACGAGTATGGCCTGGAGGCGTTGACAACGTCTTTCAAGGGGTATGAGGACGATGTTGTCTCCATTCTCAAGGATCTGTTGGGCAAGCGTATCGAATACTCTGCGGCGCTGCACGATGGTGTCGAGTTTCACAGCGGAGAGCAGAATGCCAGACTCGTCAAAGGTAAGCCAGAGCCCAAACATGGTCCTCAGCAGACAGCTGACTTGTGCAGACGCCGAGCACTACTACAGGGCCATGTACCACGGAAGAGACGAGTCGTGGAACCTCCGTGACACGCACATGTTTGAGACGCTTGTGAGAATCCTCAAGCACCGCGGCAGCAGCTCAAAGGCCATCGTCTGGGCACACAACAGCCACGTTGGCGACGCCCGCGCAACGAGCATGGGATGGTCACGAGACGAGCTCAACATCGGGCAGATCTGCAAGGAGACGTTTGGAGCCAAGGCACTGAGCATTGGTACGGGCACAAACACAGGCACCGTGGCTGCAGCCAAGAACTGGGACGGCGACATGAATGTTATGAAAGTACGACCTGGACTCTCCAACAGCTACGAGGAGCTCATGCATGCCACGGGAGTGAAGAGCTTCATGCTGGATCTACGCAGGGGGGAGTGTGACGAGAGGCTGCGAAAGGCGTTGTGTGAGAGACGCCTCGAGAGATTCATCGGTGTGCTGTATAAGCCCGCCACGGAAAAGGCATCTCATTACTCATATGCTGTCCTGCCAGAGCAGTTCGATGGCTTCATCTGGTTTGACGAGTCCAAGCATGTTGGCACTCTGGAGGTTCATCAGCCCAAGTCGCCTCATGAGTATCATGAGACCTGGCCGTTTGGGCTGTAGTTCAACATGACATTACCAAGACTGTATATGCCCGAGCTTGTATTCAGAATTTCACATCATCACATGAATAGTTTGGCACTTTTTTTATGTGATTAGTTTCCTCACCTTTGGTCCGTCTCCCATAGCATAAGCTATTATCACCTAGCCATGGCAAGCTTGTATTCTTATTCAATTTGTGTCAGAGAAGCGATTCGGTTTGAAAAGACACCCAGGAATCTCACCATTTTGGTTCATAAAGCAGCTGCGGTAGACACAGGCGTTGCGTCGTAATCTCATTTCTCGATTTGGCTCTCAAGAGCCCGATGTCGCTACTCTCCTCCGCCCATGGCATATCGTGATTAGCACCTCTCAAAAGACAAAACACACAAACAGATCCAACTCCATGTCCGCGCCAAAAGCCCCTCTACTACCAAACTAGTACCGGTGTCGCGTAGAGTAATCCTTGGGACTGACGACGAGACCGCGTCCCTTCTTTGCGCCGCGGTAGACGGTCTCGAAGATGTCGATGAGCTCCTGCTTGTCCTCGAGAACCCACTTGATCTTGTTGTTGTCTCCGGTTCCGAGATCGATCATCATGTGCTTGTTTCGGAAGAAGAACATGAGGGAGCACGGGTCGTAGAGCTCGTACATCTGGTTGAAGTCGGGCACCTGATCGATGTCGCACAGGTAGATGACGGCAAAGTTGCGCACTTTGTCGGCGATCTTGTAGAGGACTTCATCCTGGCGCATGCAGTCTGGGTCCCAGTCGCGGCCGAAGCGAATGACGACGAGGCGGTCTTCCTCTGAGAGGAGTGTTAGCTTGTGGTTTCGCCATGGGAGGGGAGTTTGTTTACCTGAGAGGATGGCCTGGTCGACGTGCCAACCGGTGTTGAGATGAGGGAGAACGACGGAGCCCATGATTAGTGTATCTTGTGGTTATAGGCTATGAGGGTGCGTAGACGTTTGGTCAACAAGTTTACGATGATGGATTGTTTGAAGATGGGAAAAGAAGCATGATGGAAGGCGGGAGATGGAGGTGGGGCGGGTATTATGCGCTAGCCTGTTTGGGATCAGGTGAACAAGCCTTCCATCTTGACTCACCTTGTCACCTTGACCGAATACTTCATTAATACCTACATAGAGGCTCATTTCCTATCAGCACCTAAAGCACAAAAAATGACAAGAAATAACGAGGCAGGTTCTAGATACAAAGAGTCGCCGGTACATTGCTCGGTATACCGAATCTATGTACTTGACTGAATTACCGTCATCCACTTCATCTCTATTCCTTCGACTCTTACGACTCATCAAACTCATCAATAACACTCCGAGGCTTGACATACTTCCCCAAAGGCTCAAACTCCAAATGTCCAAACCCAAACGCCTCAGGTCCTCCAATCTTGATCCCTCGTTCAGAGCCAGTCCACCTATCACTCGCCGCAATCCCCAGCACAACAACAAGCAGTCCATATCTATACTCTGGAGTTCCTACTGCCTCGCCGTTCTGCGCATCGATCACGCAGACCAGATCAGGCACAATGGCGAGAACATCCTCCTGTCTGTCTTCCTTGCGGTCAGGATGTACCCTGACAGCGGCGATGTTCTCGTTCTTGAACGGGATCTTGATAACACCCTTGAACTGCGCCAAGGAGTCGTCTTGAGCGACGGTCTCTTCATCACCAACATCTGCTCCCTCAATTAGACACTCTCCGTAGACATGCCCATTCCGTAGCGTCCTCTCGACGCCGATAATCTTGCCCTTCCACAAAACCTTGCCCGCTCCTGGGCCGCCGCACTCGTCAAGGATAGTCTCAGCGACATTGTCCACGCGCTTCTCCCTGCGTGCTCGAGCAACTGCACGCCCAATCCTCCACGACTGAGACAGCGTGTGTTCAACAGCCCAGCGTTTCGTCTCCGCCCCTGTAACTGGTGCGTCTGCAGCGCCCACTTGAGAGCCCATCTCGCTCAGGGCAGCGCGGATGATGCGCTCGACAGCCTCGTCAGAGGACGCTCTGGGCATTGTGAGGACGTTTCCGTTGCCGTCACTCACTGCAATCGGCGACCAGATCGTCTTACTCTCTTTAAAGACCACAGGTGTCGTCTGCCATTTTGTAGGATATGCCCTGCCCATCCAGTCGCCATCGACAGTAGGAATGTCCATCTGATCGCTCGAGCCCAGAAGCAGACCGCTTAGACCGTTTGCGCCGCCAACTTCGACAGAGATCATGTGTGTAGCTGACCGGTCACACATCTTGTACAGTTGCTGCTGTGCCTCGAGGAGTTCATCGCCTGCTAGCTTCTCGATAGCGACTGTAGGACTGCCTGCTCCTCCGCCGCAACCAACTTGTGCATCGTCTGGGAGATCTTCAGGGTTGACAACTCGAACTGTTGCCCCGTCCCGTAACTGTGTCCGAAGTCGTATCATCAGTCCGTAGGGGCTACCACCACCGCCTGTGCCCAAGATGTAGCAGCCTGTTGCGATCCATGATACATCCCTCTCTGATAGATACCACATTCGCTTTCTCACATCAGGACGGTACGAGAGTATATCAAAGTCGACCTCCTCCTTTGTCTCACGCTTTGAGTCCTTGTCTCTAGCGCTCTTTTCATAATGATCCATCTCCTGATGCTCCTCAGGTCCTCCCTGTGTTTCAGGGGCAGGTCTCTCTCTTGAGAAGTCAAAGTCTCCAGTTGCTCTCACGACAAACCGAGTTTTATTGGTAATGTACTATCACTGTTAGCAATCTGCCTATATATATCGTCTCAGAAACCTACTTGAAGAGGCAAGACTTCTTTTTCGACGACCTGGGTCGTTGTTCGTAGAGCCCCAGCTTTGACTGTCTTCTCAATAGCTTCCTGGCAAACTTCCTCGAGTAGCTCACTAGACGACCGCGACTCAGTTGACTTGACAGTATCCACGACAGCGCTCACTCTCGCGATAGCAGCACCGATGGCGTTGGCAACTTGTGACCACTGCGGCTTGAGGACTCTACTCGCTCCCTTGAGCTCATCTGGAGCAATGACAGCTCCGCCGCCAACAAGAATCACCGGGATATCTTGGGGTGACGTCTTCATAGTGTCAATCACCTTCTCCAGCTTATGTTTAACAGCCATGTTAACCTTGCTGAGCTCATCCTTCGAGAGAGCGTCTTTCACAAGGCCTGGATCTCCGATTTTCAAGCCTGGGTTAGCCATGATCGTGCAATCAGTCGCAGTCAGCACTTTTCCGCCAAATGCAACAGCCTCTTGGGTCAGCTTGTATCCTACGCTGTCAGGCCCTACTGAAACTCGTTTGTCTCTTCGCACGATGGATCCTCCGCCAAGTCCAATGCTCTTGATATCAGGGCAGGAAAAGTTCATTCTCACACCTGAGAGATCGCTATAAGCTGCCTGTTGCCTGGGAAAGCCATTTGCAAGGAGAATGCCAACGTCAGACGTAGTCCCCCCGATATCGACCACCATCATGGCCTCGTCAAGTTCGTTCTGGACTAGGAAAGCAGCGCCTCTCATGCTGTTGGTTGGGCCGCTTGAAAAGGTGCGAATAGGGAGACGAGAAGCAAGTTCACCAGACAAGACAGTTCCATCGTTCTGGGTGATAAACACGGGACAGTTCAAGCCCAGCCGCTTGACTGGTTCATAGAAGGATCGGATAGTCTTGCGTGCAAAGGGTAGAATAGAAGCGTTGAGGATAGCTGCGTTCTCTCGCTCTAGAAAGCCAAGATTTGCAACGTCCTTGGAACAAACAACATCGCAGCCAGGGATCTCGGCCTTGATGATGTCTGCTGCTCGCTCTTCTTGTCGTTCCACGGTATCAATAGGGCTAAAGATACCAACAACCACGACACTCTTGATGCCCTTGTATTTTATGAGCGAACATTGCTCCTTGATCTCGTCTTGATCAATGTCAGATATCAGCCGGCCATCAACTTCCAATCCCCCCTTGAGCAGAGCGTGGTGCCCTAGGATAAGCTCCCTCATATCATCAGGCCAGTCGACACATGGTAAGTTGTGCTTTGAGAAAGGTCCGCAGAGACGAACCACTGCAACTCGAGACAACCTCGCGGCATCTCTCTCAACTACAGCGTTGACAAAGTGCGTAGTGCCTATCGTCACACTCGCGACTTCATCAGGGCTGATAGCAGCTGAGCTGAGCATTGTGGTGAGGGCATTGTCGATGCCAACGCTGGGATTCGTCGTCGTCGGTTCTTTGTACCATGCGATGATGCCTCTATCGGGTCCCGAGGTTTGTAGGGGATCAATCAAGACGCCGTCTGTGTTTGTTCCGCCGACGTCAATGCCCACCCGGAGACGTCGTGATGCTGCCTCTGTATCCATGGTGAAGCTGTGCTGTACACTAACACGCGTATAATGTGCAAGTAGACGATATGTTGTCTGCTCCAAAAATCAATTGACGTACTTGAAAAGACCAGAGAATAAGTCGTGCATTTACAAGATCCGATGCCGGTGGGTGAGCTCCGCATATAAGATCCAATTCCAAGTTATGGATGTCTTGTGGGGGCAGAAGCACGAAGGATCAACTTGGAGTGATCTAGTTAGGGTGATAGATGCCAAGACAAAGATATAGCTCATGACTGACAGGCGAATAATCAGATACTTTCCAAGTATATATAGCATGCACAAGAATAGCCTCATCCCACTCGTGGACAATAGCTACCCTAAACCAGAATCTACACCACTTTCCTAAGATAATCAGCGTGTTACAAGACATGATATGACATCGGTTCTGGAAACATTAGACTACGTCACAGGCATACCTCATATCGTTGAATCGAAACATGAATTCTTATTCATACAATGATTACCATCAATCCTATCTCCGTGAGAGGTTCCTATAGCTGCTCAACACCCACAGCTCAAACTACTGCCCTGACGATCACCTATCCATGTCGTCTCACCTGCCAGAACTAATAAACTAAGCTTCCATAATATACTAGAGCCTGTATGCTGCCTCCCACATTCCACCATGAGCCGTCAATGCCCGTGGAGGAAGGAGGGGGAAAAAGAAAAGAAAAGAAAAGAAAAGAAAAGAAAAGAAAAGAAAAGACGATGTCTGCCTCTCATAGAAAGAATTCATGGAACCTTGCGTTTCTCGCGACGCCCTTTAACGCCAAATCTGTGTGCCTTGTCAAGAGTCACCTCCGCATGGAGCCTCTGCAAAAGTTGAAATAATAATAATGAGTCTCATGCAATCATTGTCCCTGTATGCCAGTCCCCGGTGCTTTCGTCTATTGCAAAATACACTGTCAATCGCTTGGTGCTCAAATCTCGATCGTCTTCATCGACTCGTCCACCACCTCAGGCTTCTTGTCGTCCGACTTGTCTTCCGTCTTGTCGTTTGCCTTGGAGGATGATGGTTCTTCCTCGACCTTAAGAAGATCCGATTCCGTGCGAAGGACCGTGGCGGAGCTGGGGGCTTTGCCTTCTTGGCTCTGCCGAGGGGTTTGCCGAGGAGTTTCGGCATCTACCAGCTTCTCGGGTTGGATGTACGCGCTGGCAAGCTCGGGGATCGTGGTCTCCTCCGTTACCCTACTCAACGGGGTTGCCTTTCCGTAGCCGGGTCGGGGGCTGGCGAGAGGAGATGAGCCGCTGAGACGCTGCAAGGACCTGCCTCGGCCCTCGCCATTCTCACCACCACTGCCGTAGGGAGAAGAAGAGCGTGAACCAAGAGGCGAGTTGGGCTTGGGACCCATTGACCTTCGCTTGGAGGAAGCTCGTCGCCCGTGCTTCTGGTCCATTCTCCATCGCAAAATGCTGAAATACGAGGGCTCAACCCGTGTCTCCTTAAACTCTCGCAGCTTGAGCTCACTGGTCTCCTCGTCCACGTACCACTTGCCGCTGTTGAGGTCGTCCGCAACAGTAGCCAGGAAGGATGCCCAAGAGCGAGCCACAACGTACTTGGTATCGTAGTCACGGCCAAAGAGGATGATCTGACCCCAGTTGCCGCCAGGGCCGGGCGCCAGATCGACAGCCAGGTTGTTGCCGCCCCAGTCGCGCACCAGAGGGATCCAGCTGGAGTGAGCATAAGCTTTCTGGACGGCGTTCGGGGGTACCGAGTCCTGGCGCGACAAAAGGTCCTGTCTCCAAGGACCGGGACTGTTGCCAGCTGCTGCGGCCTGCTTGGAGGAAGAAGCTTCGCTACTGCCACCAAATGCCTTGGAGGGGGTGGCGGGTTTGGCGGCTGCCATCTCGGACAGGTATTGCTCGTTAACAGTCCTCCAGTTGTCCCATTCCTGTACGATTTCTTCGCAATCAAGCAACATATGGCTGAAGATGATTCCAGTCGGCATTCCTCCTCTCTCCTGGCCATCGTGGATCATAAGCGAGTCTCGGACGTCCTGGGGAAGGGAGCAGTCAAGCTGGTGCTCCAGTTCGTTCAAATCATTGTTGGTAGCACCCTCACAGAGCTGATCGTAAAGCTCTGGGTAGTTGTCATCGGCCCAAGAGTCTATGCGCCTCCAAGAGTGGGCAACCGGGGGAGCGGGCGGGAGGCCATCGGAAAAGTTCTGCATGGGCACGTCGCCAGGGCTCTGCACCTCAAAGCCATCGCCTTGGCTCGCATTGCGTGCGCTCATGGATCTCAGACCGGGAGAGTAAGGGGCACTTGTGGAAGCGAAAGTGGCACTGTCAGGCTGATGGGGCGAAGCTCGACCGGCATTGTCGAAGTAGGGGGATGAGACATCATGTTGAGAATCGGAAGCGGTGGCCACGCCCGTCATGATGCCATTCCGACCGTTCTGGAGAGGGACATGGCGACCGGTTCGGTAAGGGGAATCGAATGATGAATCTGGAGATTGTTTAGTCTGCGGGTTTTGAGGCATTGAGACGGTTGTCAGGGGGTCGCATACGTCTGTCATAGCTGGTCATGGTATGCCAGAAGGATCGAATAGTTGCACCGAAGCTGTTGGAATCAAGCGTTAGCGATAATCGGCCTGGATAGGTCTTGAGGGGACAAGTCAAAGACTTACGAGTTTGCCATGGTGAGGGCGTTAGGGGGCTCAAGACCCGAAAGCGTTGGAAAAGGGTGAACAAGAGTCGGTTGCTGGGGGCGTAATTGCGATTAGGAGAAAAGTGAAAAAACTGAGATGATGGGGGTCGCGTTGGCGATGACGGATCAAGGCAATGCAATGCAAAGCAGAAGCAGAGCAAACGAAGAGAGCGAGCGAGCGAGCGACGGAAGCGACAGATGTTCGATGTTGTTGTTGTTGTTGTTGTTGTTGATGATGATGTAGAGTTGAGAGTCCAAAAAGCCCTGAAGATGTTGCCCAATCCAAACTAAATCCAGGGGAACGAACGAGCCGTAGAAAAGGTGGCTGCTCCGCTCGGACGCGTGGGGTCTCGTATGCAGAGAGATAGTGGACGCACTGTGGCCCGTGGGCTTTGTTTAGCAGAGGACGACGAGGTTATGGGTGTAATTTTGGGTAGGTAGGTAGTCTGCAGGTCGCGAGTCTTTCTAGCTGCAATCCGGAAGACTGGTAGAAAGAGGGCAGAGTTGAGGTGTAAATAAGGAGACGAGAGAGAGTGAGAGAGATAGACCCTGGGAGGAATGAAACAGGGCCAGCACAACCCAGGTATAGTGATTGTTAGATGGTTGGCGGGGGGGTTGGATGCTTGCTTGGTTGATTGATTGACTGATTGATTATTGTCTAGAAGAATTCATGTCTCAATTCAAAAGTCTGGTAAGTACAGATTACCAGCTGTGGAATTCAACTCTGCGGGCTGGGCTGCTGGCAGTGTTGATGCAGCGGCAGAGGTACCTATGATAGGGGGCCCAGGTAATAAATGGCCCACGCCCACAGATGATACTGTAGCATTCAAGGACAGTGAGTGGCTGCAGGCAGATGGACAAGGGTGGAGCTGGCCTAAAAAAGTTGGCATCATCAGAAGAAAGGAGAGCAGAGGATTGGTTATGATACATCAGCAGCATATTTATTGCAATATTACTGAATGCAGCACAGTACATATCACATCGTGACATCCTCCTGCAGATTTTGGTAGTTAAGCTTGTTGTTAAGCCAAATGCTCAAACATACTAAAGTCGTCTATGCACAACACACACAACACAACCTCAACCAGCGATTCATTCAGCTTGACTTGTTCTCTCGAGGCGATTACCTAACCTTGAATAGTTTAGCTACCGCCCGTTATAAACCTCCTGAATTCCATCCCCATTCTCCTGGACCTGCCCTGCCATCCACTGGGTTTGAGATGGCGGGGGGCTTGCATAAAGTACCTAGGTAGGTCAAGCTAGCACTGCAAGGTACCGCTTCAGCCAGCCGACTATGGGGCGTTACATGCATACCTAGATTAGGTTCAGGGGCAAGCCTAATCGCGCCCGTCGAGTCGCAAATGACACCGTCGAGCATGGCATTAATGGACGACACAGAGCCGCTGTAAAACGCCGTGGCTTATTCAGGGTCTGGTCTTTAAAGGCGGCCTCGAATAACAATAGGTACTATGTTAGTGTTGCAGTATAATGACATGACCTCCGAGTTTTGTGGGGTGCTGTTGATCGATCGATAACTATAACTCCATATTTAACGTGCTATGCTATCCGTGAGATTGATTATTCTAGACTCATCTACTTGAATAAAAAGACATCTCGCATCCGTTTGAGATGCCTCCCTTCTAATATGACTCCCATTAATAGCTTCGATCCTGGCTTCTCCACTCAACAATCCCAGCTGACATGATCTACCCCCTCATCTCATCTCTCTTGACGATAGATATCCACAGACTGCAGCATCGTCTGATCCCACAGAACATAGTATAACCCCCTATCTCCTTATCCAAGCCATCATGTCCAATGCCTCTGGGTCGTGGTCTGAAGACAGCTTCTGCTCCTTACATGGAGGACATGGAGATGGTCAGATGTAGGGTCTCCCAATTGGGAAAATATCCAAAAATAAGCAAACAAAGGAACAAAGAAATGCCTTAGGTACCAGTCTGACAGCAGTCGTTCTAGGACTCGTAGACAAAGCACAACACCAAATACTTCCTGTCATCTTGTCCACAAGATTCTTCGTGATTGTTTTCATGCAAGATGGCACCCAGAAAACGTCCAACAGCTTCAAAGACCAGCGCGGTAGATTCAAAATCTACTTCAAGTGAGGCATCATATCCACTGGTAAACATTTGGACTGTAATTAACTCTTGTCAGAGACATCAAAGGTCAACTCGAGACTGCATGTCGACGATTCGCCTAATGGTACTACATCCACTACATCTTCATCAGCCAAACGCAAAAAGACGACCCAGGCTGTCGAGAAGCGTGTGTCTAAAAGGGCCAAAGTTGCGCCGGAGAGGACACATACAGTCTCTACAGCGCTCAACAAAGCGCCAACCCAGATTCTCTCTGTCTTCCCCTTTGGCAACGGTGAGAATTGCGAGCTTGGCCTCGGGCCCAATCTGACAGAGACTCTCGCTGCCTGTCTCAACACATATCTCAGTCCCGGCAGCAACTTATCACCAAAACTCGAGGTTGTCCAACTTGCATGCGGAGGCATGCATACTGTTGCTCTGACAGTGGACAACAGGATTGTTACATGGGGTGTTAACGACAACTATGCTCTGGGGAGAGAAACTGAATGGGACGGCGTCTATCGGGACGTGGAAGCAGAGTCTAGTGATGATGACGATGATCAAGGAGAGTTGAACCCACGCGAGTCGATTCCCACTGCTATCCCCGTCCATACATTCCCACCAGAGACACGATTTGTGCAAGTTGCCGCGGGCGACAGCTGCAGCTTTGCACTTACTGACGAGGGCCTTGTCTATGGATGGGGTGCTTTCAGGGTAGGTCTCTGCACTCCTGTCCTGACCTCTTGCTAATATCCAGTAAATAGAACGGCTCGGGGGACAACGAGTTCGGGTATGACTCCAATGGACGTCTCATTGAGAAGCAGAAGACGCCTGTTTGTATCACTGGCCTGAAGAACATCGTACAGATTACCTGCGGAGCGAATCACGCACTCGCGCTCGATGCCGCAGGATCGGTATGGGGATGGGGCGCTCACGAACAAAACCAACTCGGCCGCCGTCTTCTCAGACGCCATCAAGAACACCTGAGTCCACGCCTAGTCGAAGTCTGCCGTAGCAAGGCGAGATACATCGCATCTGGCGAGTACCACTCCTTCGCCATTGATCATAAAGACAATGTCTGGGCCTGGGGTCTGAATAGCTTCGGGGAAGCTGGCTATGCAAAGGAAGCTGGAGGTGATTCAGCCGTCTTGCCATATCCAATCAAGGTCCCTGGCTTAAGCGGCAGAGGGGTTACAGTCATTGCTGGCGGTGCTCACCACTCTGTCGCTGTGGCAGCTGATGGCAAATGCCTCGCCTGGGGCCGAATGGATGGCGGACAGCTTGGTATCGACTTCACCGCAGAGCAACTCGAGGACCAAGACCTAATCCGCTACGATGAGCGTAACAAGCCACGCATTTGTCTCCGCCCGACCGTGGTTCCCAAGATCGGCGACGACGTAGTCTATGTTGCTTGTGGTACTGACCATACCATCTTTGTTACCAAAGAGGGCACTGCATATGCTACAGGATTCGGCTCATCTGGACAGCTTGGCCTTGGGTCATATAACGACATCGAGGTTGCACGAAAGATTAAGGCTAACGGTTTGAAGGATATCAAAATCATATGGGCTGGTGCTGGTGGACAGTTCTCTATCGTTGCTGGGCCTGCCGAGAGTTCTTAGACATGTCCTCGACAACTGGTTGCGGTTTAGCTCACAAGTCACCATGTGATGGCTTCATCACTCCATGAGTGAATCTGCCATTGCGATGCCCGATTCTACGTAGCTTTAGTTGCAAGTCTTTCTCTTCCACTTCGCCCTCGTGTGTTCGGCACGGCTACTTACATAACTTGAGTAAACCTGTGCATCGCTGTGCCTCCAGCCCGTGATAGACAACCTAACTTGATTGCTTAATGACAAAAATTCTATATCCAGCATGGAGCGAGAGATATTTCAACAAGCCGGCTTTTCCATCTAGTCCTGATATAACGTCGATTGCACTGCCGATATCATACACCTTATCTCAAGCAAACCACTTATATTCACCAACATATCATATCCATCCCAAACAAACCCTTTAACTCCATCCCTGCTCCTCATTGCGCTTCGTGCACTACATCTACGACTGCCACATGTGCTCGCTCAGCCCAAGCAGCTTATCTTGCATCTGCCTCTTGGCCGCCGTGGCAATTCCTCGCTCGGGATTTGCCATGGCCTCGCTGTAGCAGAGCTCCACGAGCGCCTTGAGCTCATCGTACGAGAAGTTGTCCGGGTCCTGCGCGCTCGTGCCTCGCTGCTGCTCCTTGTCCTCCTTTGCCTTCTCCACGATGGCATCTGCACCCTGCTCGTACAGCGAAAAGTAGTTTGCGGCGCGAGCCAAGTCAACACCTTCTTCCACGTTCTTGAGGTTCTGCTGCAGTACGAGGATGTTGAGCTGCATGCGCCCGCAGCCCTTGTCGTTCATGGGCGATGCCTTGCGTGCGTTGCTTACGAGGTAGCAGTTGATGAGCAATCCCAGACCTGTTCGGATAAAGGCAATCTCCTTTTCCCTGAGATATTTCACGATAGTCTCGTCAAAAAGCACCAATTCCGAGTTGAGGTTCAAGATTTGCGGATCAGGCTCGCTCACTTCCTGGTCGAGTAGATAAGGTGCCACCTTGGGTGACAAGGCAATGCGCAGTGAATGTACTATGCGGCACCGAATCTCCATATGTAGGCTTAGTAGTGCTGTTCCTGCGAGTTCCTCAAAGGACGACACAATGCTGTCAAACGCCCTAGTTATTGGTTAGTCTCATTCCTCTTGTCAATTGAGTTGCGCGACTTACTGCACAGTCTCCTGCGTCAGCGGCAGTGACACAGGGCCTTCTTCAGCACCGGCCTTTCCAGGGTCGTTCATAAGAGTCCATCGCCTGCTTGAGTGCCGAGGTTGATTCTGTCGGGACGTATCCGTGTCATGAGTCGTAATCTGTCGTAGGCCAGCAATCTTGACAGCAAGCCACTTCATGCTAGTATAGAGTAGACAAAGAGACGAGATTGAATCTCGGTCCTGGATAATGTCGCCTGAGTCGAGTGGTGATTCGTCAGTGAGCTCCATCAACAGATGAATCTCCTTCTCAGCCAGCTCCCAGTCCATTTCTTCCGACATAAACAACCGCTTCATCGTTTCTTGAATCTCTCCGTGATCCAGCGAGAAGCGAGCAGACGCTCTCAGGTTATCATTGCTGATCTCTGCAGTTTGGTCCTGCGCTTTAACAACAAGCGTCTTGAACCAGCTAAAGCAGCGGTCGTAGTATCGCATCATTTGAGTTACAATCAGAGAGCTGAGTGCCTGGTCTGGAGGGATCGTTCCCAGCATGCGACAGAATGCTGTCACCACCTCGAAAAAGGCCGTCGTTCCTCGGAACACAGGTCGGCGTGCCACCTGGCTCCAGGCTGAGTCTTGTGAGAACGCGTCAGCCTCTCCAAAGACGGTGTCGCTCAGCTTAGCCAGAGTCTCGTCTAACTGAGGTTGGAACACATTGACCAAGAAGTTATCCAGAAACGTTGTGAGAGTGCTTGCTGCGAGGTCTGATCCAGGAGGCACAATGTTCTTGAGGCGCTGCAAGAACACCAACGTCGGTGGTAGTAGCAAGCTCATGTTGAAGACACTAGGTTCCACCAGAGATTTGTACGAGCCTGTTGTTTGATAATTGCTTCCGTAACCACCGTCACCTCCCCTTCTTCCGCCTTCTGGCGCGCTCCGTCCTTTCCTATCCTGCTTTCGCGATCCTAATCCGGGAACAGCATCCTGAATGATGTTGTCAAGCGCATCATATTCACTAGTCATCTCAATAGACTTTGTGTTGGCCTCGGAGAACTTGAACAGATGTTCTCGCACGTCCTTCTTGCCGTGAAGAGTATCTCCTGGAGTTGGCGAGTCAAACTGATAGACGTCGGCGTCTGTAGTGACATAGTTGTGCAGCAAGGATCGAATTTCGTTCTGATAAAGATTCCATAGCTCCTTGAAGCTGCCGAGGAGAGCGCTGTTGTTGCCAGCACCCTCTCGCCGAATGATGGTCTTGATGGACTCATGGAACACACGATGTCCCTCCCCGATAGCCTCGAATTTGCCATATAGAGACCAGCACAGATCATAGATGACATCTGCACGCATCTGTGTTTCGCGCGTCCCGTAAACATGGAGCCCATCGCCTCTGACTGAACCTCCACGAAGAGAGCTGGGATGTTTTTGGTCCACCTCGTTAATAGTTTCATTGACGATGGTGAATAGCTCAACCGGCAACCGCTGCTTAAGGGTTTCGACAGCGTTCTGCAACCGTCCCAGTCTGTTCAGAGATTCCACCACCAAGCCGATATAGTAGAATGTGTCGGCTTCGGGGTTCTTCATCGGGTCCTCCGTAATTGTCTTTTCGACGTCGATGCCATCAAGAACAACATGAAAGGGGGCAATAGGCTTTACGTCTCCGAATCCTTCCGAAACGGCGCCTTGTGTTTTAGCCAGACTTTGCCATCTTTCCTGGCAATACGGTGATTTAAGATAGAGGTGCTCATGTAACTCTTCCACCAGAATATCCATTAAAGCGGTCTCTTGATTGGCAAGATAGCTTCTCAAGTCGGCAAGGGCGCCAATATCGTCCAATTCGGGTTTTCTTAGTTTTCGGAGAGCATTCTGGAGTACTTCTACAGCCGTCAAGAAGCGCTTCTCAGATATTCTTGCCTCCAACTGATCGGGTACTGCTCGGAGATCATCCAATTCATTGAGCGTCTGTACAAGGGCGTCGAATTCTTGAGATGTTTTGGAGAGCTTCTTCAATTCTGGGTCCGTTGCGCAGAGGCTCGTTTTGGAATTGGCCAGGGATTCCTTGAGGGCACGAACTCGCTTTTGCGACTGCTGAATGCTACTTTGGATTTTGTGGAAGGTACCGATCGAACTGTTGAAGCCCTGATGATGCTCGTGGACAATGCCCTTGAGAGACTCCTGCAAATAGTTGTGCGACTGCTGAAACTGGTTGTATTCGTGGGCACGACCAACCGAGCTCCTGTCGAGAAGTTGCAGCGCCAGTTGGACTGGAACGCAGTCGTCTTGACACATCGAAGGCCATTCTTTCTTTATATGATCTATAACTTCGGTGATTTGTCGCGCGGCGTGGGTATCTGGTACTGGGGCTGGAGCTGGAGCTGGAGCTTGTGTTTGTTGTATACGCGACCTCGAGGACATTTGTCGTAGATTCGGTGGTCTTTGCTGCTGAGTAGCGGGCGGCGTGCCGTAGCGATCGCTTCCGTAGCCATCTTGGTAGCCAGATCTGTAATCATCGTTGGAGCGACCAAAGTTGCCGTAGCCGTTGCCCTCGCGCTGAGGTCGGTCGTATCGATTCGCCATGTTTGAGTAGGGACGGTCACGAGAGACAAGCTGCCTCGAAGCGCATCGTCGCCGCGCAAGTCACGGATTAGGATATCGGATTAGCTGTGAGAGTTTGGTGTAGTATGCGTATCATGTGTAGGTTAAAGACGGCGGTTGCTGAGGACGAGCGTTGCTGCTCTGAAGCTGAATAGGTGCAGGTATCGAGGGGTCGGAGCTGGCTGATGCTGCGACTGGATGGTACGTACCTAGGACCTAGAGTTCAGATGGCACAGACCAAGAACTAAGCAAATACCAGCCACGGGTTGATATGGATCTTCAACTTGATATCTTGATCTATTACAAGCTATAAATACTAGTTTCTAGTATCTAATCAGTTTTTTTCTCTAGTTTTTTTTTTTTCCTTCAAATTCTGGCTGCGACTTGAAGTCGGATACATATGGTTCTTGTTAGATGAAGCGCCATCTAATAGTATAGTTCTCAAACAAGCTATCTAGGTAGGCTTCGGATATCAGTGAGCTCTACAAAGAATCGTCTTTAATTTTTGGTATCTGTAGAATATGAGGAACGAGTATAATGAGAGAAAAGCTTCATACAAAGAAAAAAAAGTATAGTGGTATCAGATTAACTTCCTCCGCCCTTCATTCGCATACTGAACCATCTCAGTTCTGCGCCCCGTATTCATGATCGGACAGCCCCTCCATGCGGCGCTGCTTGCGGAGGAACAAGATGCTGATTCTCGTCCTCTATCGGTTTTTGAAGTAAAGACTTGGTAGGTCCCTCACCGGGGCTAGCGTTGGGATCCTGAACAGTAGTTCCAGACAAGTCCGCCTGAGCTGTCCGACCATCCTGCACCTCGAGCTGATTCTGGAGAGTCGCTCCCGGCTGTTCCGCTGCCTGCATCCTCTTGTCCTTTGCCAAAATCGCCTTTGCCAGGCCGCGCACGCCATCTGTAATAACATCCTGCCGATCCCAACCCAAAAAGCCAGGGGTTCCCGAAGCTCGACTCAAGTGGACAACTTGATATTCCTTGTTTGCCCAGCCAGGGCAAGCGTATGTTGTCTTGACGGGCCTTGGAAGTGTCTTTTGCTGCTCGGTCGGCTCCTCGTCACCAGTGAACACGGTGATTGCGACCTGAGGCTTCTTGCTTGGCTTCTTTGCCTCTACAGGCTCGATTTCCGACTCACACTGAGCCCAGAATCGCAAAGCTGCCTCGGGACCGGGCAACCATATGAGGCAAGTAAGAGTGATGATGTCTTTCTGTGTGAGCTCCTTCTTGGGACCGAGTGTACGGAGTATCTTTAGGACATAGAGAAGAAGACCGGTAGGTGAGTCGCAGAGCGCATACGATGGCGTATTGGGCTCAAAGTTGCTGTTGCCAGCTTGACTCAGGTCAACTGCAGACTTCTTCTTGCTTAGCTGTGGTGTCTTTTGCTTCTGCATGGCCAAGAGGTCATCCTTAGAGTAGCCCAACACCGGAGAGCTCAGAAGTCGAGCAAGTCTCCATTTTAGCCACTCGCTTGCTGAGTCGGACAGTGTAGGGGATGTCAAGGGAGGCGAGATAAAATGGAATCCCAGGCAGGATTCCGAAAAGTTATGCGATAGATGCCTGGCCAGTCTCCAGTCGATTCTAGCTGGAGAGGCAGAGGCTGAGCCAGCATTGCTACCGATGTAGTGCTCGTAGCCCAGTCTCTTCATCAAGCTATCCAGCAGCTTGGCAGTCGTAGAGATTGGTGGAGCGCTGGGAGGAAGAGCATCGCTGAAGCCAAGGCCAGGCAAGGCTGGAATTACAACGTGAAATGGCTGGCTTGCTCCGGCATCTTCGGGATCACTCAGCGGCTGGACAAGGTGACCAAGCGATAAGTTAGTCAGAGGGAAAGGGGGTATCACGAGAAGAGGAACAGCGTTGGCATGAGGTGAGCGGGCGTGAATGAAGTGAATGCGAACAGGTGTTGGCGGCGTTGAAGTCTGGAAGCTGGTTCTAAACTGCGCAAGCGATTTGTTCAGCTCTTCTTCGTGGTCCTGCCACGAGTACGATTCTTGCCTAGACATCCATTGTATGAGCTCTGCTTTAGAGGTATCATCAGAAAGCCAGTTCAACTCACCAAAAGTCTACCAGAGACTCAACCTGGGGCTTTGGCTCCCACCAATCCTTTGAACGGGGCTCATGAGGCAGTCGAGTAAGCTCCAGCTTTTGACGCGTGATATCAAGATATTTGCTCGATACCTATAAATCCAGAATGTCAGTTGTGATACTTCAATCGCAAAGATTCATACCCACACGTATACGGTAAGGCTGGATCTCCTCACCGGAGTCTACGGACTGCTGCTGAGACATACTCAGGCTACCTAGTGCTGGACAGACGGTGTATTCAGTGTAAGGCGTCTCTCACTAAAAGATGGGAGAGGCAGAGTGAAGCAAAACAACATGGGAAAGATCGAGAGAAATTAAAAAAAAATGCGCCTCACAAAGCAAGAAGCTGAGTTCCATTTGCTTTCGTAACCCGGCCAAAAAAAACAAAGGACCCTTACACCCACCCTTCCAAGCCTTCTCCCCCCCAGGCCCGGTCGCGATAGCTGAGCTTGGCTTGAATTAGGGGACCTGGCCTAGGCTGACGTGGCTGACCACCTGTGGCTTTAGCGCTGGGGGAGCGGCAAAAATGCTCCGAGGATGGTTGTGATTGGCCACAGAAGTCTAGCTCCCTGTTCGAAGTGGCGGTGCACACGAGTCCCTTGCGGATTTCGGAAATGATCGCAAGGGGTTCGACGTGGCTCAACCCGCGCTCTCGTTCTCGCTCACTCTCACTGTAGGCCGCAATCACGTTGTTTGCCTACTTTTTCCAACTTTTGCTCTCAAAAACAGGGAATCGAATTGATGTGGAACTGCCGAGGCGGGGGTCTCCCAGACATCGTTGGCTGTGGCTGACCTCCATCTTCACACGCCGCCACATGTACGGTACTGTACCAGCTGAGGAAGCAAGAGAAAGGCTGCATAAAAAGAACAGCCGAGGCCACGAGTGTCTTGCCTTGCTTGCCTATCGACTCCAACCCATACCCAAACGCCGGAACCTAGACTAGACCGTTTTCCATGCACCGTTCAGTTATCCTACATACATGAGCCTTGCGAGGGTGCGTGAGAATCATCGCCAGAAGATCATGAAACAGTCTAGTAGCTTTCCACGCTAGCCTCTGGCGATCACTTTCAACCAGGATCTTCTTCTTGGGATAAAGTCGCTAATAAGTGGGCGGAACCCTTTACCAAAGCCTAATTCGAGCATAGGCTAACGCCTCAAACTCCTGTTGGCGCGTTGAACTGTACTCAACCGTTCCGCGGCGGCGCCTGACTGCTTCCTGGCTGTCCACCTCGAAGATTAATCTGTCCTATTCGCGAGACGATATTGCTTCCAACCGCATCAACAGCACCCCGAGGCGAGGTCAGAGTAGGACCTTCTGGCGCTGTTTCTTGGACTCGGAAGAGCTTGATGGCAGTGCCGTTCCATATACCCATAGTTCCTCTGGATACTTGCATCTCGTTTGTGAAGATCACACCCCACAGCAGAGACTCGTACCAGCCCAGAGCGAGCTGCGACCACTCAAATGAGTGTACACGAGGAGCTGAGGGCTCGATACCAACAATGGCGATACTTGAGATCCGTCGCAGAGTTTCTGGTGTTGGTACATCGGCTGTCAACTCCTGACGAGGTAATAGGGCAGACACTTGTTGGATAACCGCCAGAATTGTGTGTAGAGGTAGTTCAAGCAGCCAGCTATCGATCCATTGAGCTGTTGGCTCGAATGCGCCGCTCTGTGATTGGCCTGATATTGAGTGTCCACCCAGACTTGTCGTACTGTTTTGTCGCGAGAAACTGGGAATCCCGGCTGGCATCTTACCTCGGGCCTTCTCAGACATCCCCCGCAACTGAGTCGGAACGGCATCCTCAACGTTGGGTGTGGAGGACCTTCGAGATGGAGTTTCGCTAGATGTCGATCGCGCAGGGGTTGGCTGATGTTCCTCATCGTCATCCTCATCGCTGTCCTCATCGTCATCATCTCCAATTGCAAATGCTCCGTCTTCTGGGACTTCTTCCAGGGATGAGTGACGTGGTTGCGCGCTATTTGGGCTTCGTAGACTATCGACTGAGCTTCGGATAGACGCAGACTCGGATAGATCACCATGGTGTCCAGAGTCTTTTCTTCTCCTATTTCTTCTCTCGATCTCTTCCTGACCACTCTCCAGCGTAAAACTGCGCAACGCTTCAACCCTCTTCTTATTTTTTAGGATCGCATATACCAACTCGGGGTTCTTGCGATATTTGTTTTCAAGAATCGAGCTGATAGATTCCAACAGCGAGTGAAGAAGGGTGTGGTTGGTTTCGTTCGCAAGAAGGAATGAGGGCGAAGACATGGAAGAGAACAACTGCATCAGTTTGGAACTGCTGGTAGTACTTAGACCCTCAAGATAGGGCGCGATGTTGTTGATCACCGCCAGTAGAGCTGGGTATATCGCCGAAAGCTTTCCTTGGCTCGCCGTGATCAGGTTGTAGATGGAGTGGATGAGGAAATCAGCGTAGGTCCCCCTGAAGCCGGGTACGCGTATGGACGCTGGCAGAGTCTCTTGCCCCTCGAAGTACTTGTTTAAGTTGACACCGAAATTGGTCTCCACGCTCAAAGTCTGGAGTAGAAAGGCGCACATACGCACAACTCCCTGCTTAGTAGGGTCATGCTTATACTCCAAAGCATAGAATAATGCGAGGACGACAAAGTCATGCGCTCGCTCCGTGTCCACAATAAAGGACCGGAATCTCTTATTGCATTGGAGAATCTCCCAGAATAGCATTAATATCTCAGGCGCAAAGTGACCGGAGGGCTGAGACCCTGGAAGATATGACGTCTTCTCTTGGAGAGGTTGGTTTAGAATTCGGGTCATCCCATCAACGATAAACTGAAAATCTTGAGGCCGATGTAGTCGACCGAGGAAATGGCGATAAGAGTTCTTGGGCGATGGATTGGATGGGCTTTCAGGAATTGGGTACAAGAGAAGCACCAAAAGGAACTGCAAAGAATATGTCACGAGCATCTGCTTGCCATCCTTGAATACAAGGGTGTTGTACGGCACACGCCAGGTAGCGGGATTATACTTCAACGTCTAAAGAGAACCAAGTCAGTATGCCTCGGCCAGCACCAGGTACCCGAAAAGAACGAACCGTGTTAAGCAGAGAGCAGAGCACTGAGAGTACGACTTGTTTGTCTGGACACCCGCATAGATGGGTCAAGGTCCGCACCCCATTCTGTGGGAGCACTCCAGCCGTCATGTACATGCTCTGACCGGCCAGCGTCAAGAGTAACCGCAGTATCTCAGAACGATTGCTTTCGTACTCTTTTGTCGTTGCGACAGCTGTGTTGCAACCTACGCCGCTCTGCCATATCGCATAGCTGACCTTGGATCGTCCATGTGGTTGTCGCGGTAATGTCAGGTCGGAATAGAAAAGGAGGTCCACCAATGTATCAACTAATTCTTCAGCAAGGGGCTTCACCTCCTCAAAACCAGCCGTCTCGGTCTTGCGCTCAGCTTCCTGAGCTTCATCAAAGAGGATCTCGTTTGCGATGGCGGCTTGTCGTGTCCTCTTCCTCCGTTGGGCCCAGAAGAACTGCTGTTCCCAGTCGCCAAGAGATTCTTTTTCATATATATAAGGCAGTATCCGTGTAAGAACTCGGACGCAGTTCAAGGCCTCGCGCTCTGGAGCGAGTTCTGGGTCAGGGAAGGATGGGTGATGACGTAGTATGAATAGGCGAGAGGTGACGGCGAGGATAAGGGTTTCTATATTTTCGAGGGCGCGATCGCGAGTTCTTCGGATGTCGGCCGGTGTGAACAAGCTAAAGACGTCCTCGGAGGACTCAGGGAGCTCCCAAAACTATGTAGATAGCAGCATGTTAGCACCTGAGCTACGTACTCAATATAGACTCTTGGTGGAGTAGGCGACGAACAGAGGTCCAGTAGGCATCATCAGCCGGAATATGGCGTTCTTCTGACAAGCGAAAGATGCCCCGTTTAAAGACGAGTTTTGAGTCACTCGCGCCCATTGCTACTGAGTTTGCATGAGACTCTGCCCGTGGAAGAAAAAAAAAAGGAGTGCGCCTCAATTGGTGTTCCTTTGTGGTGTCCTCTTTACGCTGAGGGTTCCAGAATGACGAGTGCTAGGCTCCCAAGCGTATTAGCTAGCCAATCACGTGCTACAGAAAGCCCCATTCCGAGATATTGCCGCCACCTTTATCGATAAGAGGTGGGAAAGTCGTTGATGCATGGATTTTTTATTTTTACAATGGAACATCGATTCGGTTCACTTTCTTGAAGGTATCGGAGAAGTTCGATAACGACGCCTCAATGCTTCGCGTTCGACGTGGAGTTGGCCCTTCTGCCAACTTTGCGCATATCTGCCGTCCCTGTTTAATATGCCCGCGACAATGCACTCCCCAACGATCGTTTGCGACCACTAGTAAACTGGACAAAGCCTCGAAACTCTCTAAAGGCTCCAAAGACCCCGACGCCATTTTCAAGCGTCTCGATGCGGCCACAGAGAAACTCAAAGCTCGACTTCAAAAGCTTGAGGCGGATACTGTGAAGGCAAAAGCACAGGTAGAAGAGTCTAGGGAAAAGGGCAAGACTGCGTCGACATCACGAAAGCAAAAGACGAGCACGTCAAAAGACGCAGAAAGCGCGGTCGTAGCCGAGGCAAAGTCTGACGATGACAACTTTGACGAAGCCTTAGATGTGGTTCGAAGAGTTTATGGAGTCCAAGAATCAACGAAAGCAGGAAAGACAAAGAAGAAGAGAAAACCGAAAACCAGCGCTCGAGGCGAAACTGCAGTCAACAGCTCCGACAACACGGTGAAGCCAACCGAGGGAAGCACTAAAAACGCAGGGAACGCCTATTCAATTCCTCAGCAGGCGGGTATCTGGACATCGCTTCGAGAGAAACTACAACAGCAGGGTACAGAGGTGTCAAAAGATCATGAAGTGGACCCAGCATCTTTTGTTCTCGAACAGGAACAGCAAATTTACGCGGATTCTCAGGAAGCAGAGCCCTTCGAACAACCTGAGCTGAATTCAGACCTAGGCCCTGACGACATTCCTCAACCTGCTACCGAAACTGAGTCGAGCAATACAACTCCCACAGAAGACGCTATCAAGCCGCCAACTAAAAAGACCAAAAAGTCGAAGAAGAAATCGCCAGTCGTGCAATTTATCAATCCCGAGAAGTTGAAGTTAAAGCCAGTCGAAGAAGATTTGGCTGCACGCGTTCCGAAGCTCGCCTATAATCTGGACAAAGTTCTCTTCAACTCCGGAGTTTACCAACTTCAGGATAGCCGATCTCGGGTGTACAACTTTGATCCCTATCTCGGGTCAATCATGCCTGTTAAGGAATTCGACTTCAATGCCTTGAAGGAGTATGTGACATCCTCAAAGGACAGCCGACTCAGGGATTTGACTGCCAAGCATAACAAGAAATACTGTGGTTCAACCTCGAGCATGACAGCTATGCTCTCCCATTTCCACTTTCTTTTATCCAACTGGAGGGAGCCTAATTTCGAAATGCTGTCTCGCTCCATCGACATCGAATTCAAAAGCTTTACTGTCTTGACACGAGGACCTGCTGCTGCATTCCTTCGCTATCAGGATGGGGTTTATGCTATCGACGCTGACAAAGAGTTCGATTCAGCAAACATTCTAAGCATGCTTGGCAAGTCGATGGAAAAGCTTCTCACTCTCCCAAAGGAAAACTTTGAAAAATACAGAAAGACCAAGTCGCACGAGCTGTCTGAAGAGGAAAAGAACGCTGAGGAAGCCTTCCATTACACTACATTTGGCGATTTCATGATGCGTTCGCAGCTTGATGCTCATGACAGACGACTCCCCGGCACTGGAATGTTTGATCTGAAAACCCGCGCAGTGGTCAGCATTCGAATGGACGTGGGGGATTATGAAAAGGGCACAGGCTATGAAATCCGTAATAGGTTTGGCACTTGGGAATCATTCGAGCGCGAGTACTATGACATGATCAGAGCAGCATTCCTCAAGTACTCGTTGCAAGTGCGAATGGGAAGGATGGACGGTATTTTTGTCGCTTTCCATAACACGCAGCGAATATTCGGCTTTCAGTACGTCAGTCTTGAAGAAATGGATCTGGCTCTTCACGGATCCTCGGATCGGAGACGAGGAGACGAGGAGTTCAGAGCCAGTCTCGACCTCCTGAATGAGGTCCTGAACAGGGCTACGAAGCGGTTCCCCGACCAATCACTACGACTACACATTGAGACACGGCCGACAACCCCTCCACTGACCTATTTCTTTGCTGAGCCAGTCTCTGAAGAGGAAGTCCAGCAAACTCAGGAAACTGGCAAAGCATCCGTTGAGAAGTTTGAGCAGGAAATCTTGGGGATCACCCGAACGGAGATTCAAGGGGAGGAGACAAAATTGAGCGATGAACTTTCTGCTCAGGCTGAGGACGAGCAACAGGAAGTGGAAGTTTCTGAAGAATCTGAACCAGCCGAGGACCCTCAAAG
The DNA here is from genome assembly GCA_021655895.1 of Fusarium sp. NRRL 66739. NCBI lineage: Eukaryota > Fungi > Ascomycota > Sordariomycetes > Hypocreales > Nectriaceae > Fusarium > Fusarium sp. NRRL 66739. The sequence continues at coordinate 30,648 of JAJJWO010000214.1, forward strand.
ACAAATGGCTTGGGCCGAGATGATGGCCAAGGTTGACCATACTGTGGAGAACGACGCTTTGGGTATGCAGAGTGTGAGAGAAGCTATCGAGCAAGCTCTTGAACAGAGCGGTCTGCTTGCTGGAAAGTCCGACGAGGAAAAGAGTGCCTATCTCAACGAACTTGTCGAGGCTTTGACTGACGAGCTGGAGGACGGCAAAGAAGCGATTGAAGAACTAGAGAGCGTCCCGCAAGGGGATCCGACAACAGAGGATTTGACAGAAGTCAATGAGGCCAGCCAGTCGTCACCTGATGTCGAACCGAGCCCTGAAACGGAGGAGGTGTTGCCACAATCCCATGCTACACCTGAAAACGACAGCTCTGGTCTTGATACGAACTTGGAACAAGCCACATCTGCCGAGGACCCGGCCCAAAACCACACCGAAGCTGGCGAAACTGCAGCCGAGGATGGATATAAGGAGGATGGTGCATCGGCTGAAATGGTTGGTGATGCCGTTGGTGGAAGTACTGTGTCATCAGATCCTGCAGATGCGTCTCTCGAGGATGCATCAGCCGAAATGGTTGGCGATGCTGTTGGGGGAAGTGCTGTGTCATCGAGTTCTGCAGATACGCTTCTCGAGGATCATACTCCCAAGGATGGGTCCGAGGAAGATGCGTCGGCCGAAACGGTTGGTGATGCCGTTGGTGGAAGTAATGTGTCGTCAGGTCCTGCAGCTGCATCTCTCAAGGATCTTATCCTCAAGGTTGCTCAAGGTGTTGACGACAAAGCGAGCAACCTGGGAACATTTGAGCGAGTCCTGTCAGAACTGGTCCGAGACCAGAAGCGGTTGAATAGTGAGGCTGACGAAACCACGACGCCCGTTGTCGATGCCGTCGATACGGCCGATGGTACCCTGGCACAGAATGTTGAAACTCCTCAAGAGACGGAGCCTTCACCAACAGAAGGACAAGGCTCTACGGAGGAACAGGCCGGCAAGCCCAAAAGAGAGGTGCTTGGCATGTACATCACAATCCGCAACAAGGTCAACGGCGAAGTTGTGGAACGTGTTGATGGCCCCCAGAGCAAAAACGAGCATTGGGCTGTGGAGTATACAGTTACAGAGCTTGCGCCCGATAGGGCCCGGACGATCCTGGCGCAAGTCAGGAGACGACGCAGAGATGCACTGACGAGTGACCCCGAGGAACGAACCAAGCTCTGGCACAAGCTCTGGAAGGGAAATCTGGCGAAAGCCTCGGCAGCTGGAGAGAAATACAGACAGAAGAGGACGCAGCAAGAGAAAGGTAAGGGGATCAAGGTTGCATGGAGGGAGAAGAGGATCTCGCCCAAGGTGTTGCCCAAGGCCTAGTAGGCAAAGGAGGAGTGAATTCACTGTATGATGATATTTGTTGGAGCTGTGTAAACACTACTGGGCATGCTGATGAGGAACTTGTATATGATGGAGCTTTGAGCTCAGTGTATGACTATATCTATGGTGGGGCGACGATAACTCATCCTGGATAACTTGTAAAAGTAGAAAGATTCCCACTGGGGGAGTTGGGAGGTGTTGGAATTAGATATGAAAGAACCCAAGCATGTAGCATGTCTCAATAGCACGATTAACCACGGCAGTCTGGGCAAGCCTCGGAGAGTTGTAGAGCTGTCTTGTATCAGCTGAGTAGACTGCCCTGGCATTAGTAAAATAAACTCTATTTAGTATTTAAAACAAAAAGCATTCTTTCCTTTTCCATTCCAGTTTAGATTGGTATAGGTTTATGGGAAAACTAACACAAGAAGTCATATATTTAGATATGGAATGTCTACGTCTAACTTGTCAACATACTATAATGTTAGGGATTGTATTTGGAAGAGCCACCATTCACCCATTCCTGTTGATCACCGTAGACTGGACTGTACTTCAGTTGCCTCTTCTATGCAAGGCTCCAGACGAGGCTCAGGATGAATGTAGAGCAACGTTACGGGCCCCTATCAAGTACGACGCCGCTTCGCGACAATGGTATACGTCGGCGGCAAAGTCGTGTGCATCGACAGTAATCGATTACAAAAATCTGGAACAGATTGTCCTACATCGTGCGTTGTGCCTGAGTATATGTCTCAGCCATGTCTCAAGACCTCCACGGATCCACGTCGTCCATGTCTTGTAAGCCGGAGTTTACTGCCTGGAGAGCAGAAAGGGGCTTGACTCTGGAGAGAGTCACGAGAGCATAGTCTCGATTATTCATGTTTGGCGAGAACTGTCATCACGCACCAGGGTCGAGGCATGTTGCGGTATACGGTAGTGCAGAGTGGACAGGGCAATCTAGATGAAACATGCAATAGTCGGGACAGGACGAGAGTGCAAGGGTGTACAGCACGGCAGAGAGCCGAGTCTGTGTTCACGATGAGTCTGCCTCATTCCTTACGAGTCGCTGTGCCTTGGAAGAGGGGGATGGACTGATATGTGAAGGCATAGTAGTCACCATGGCAGATGGGGCCGTGGTTAATGGAAAGTTCACGGTCCGGAGCTTGTCCAGGGCTAGTTTATCGCCTTGACCGTGAATGAGTGTTAAAGCAGAAAGACTATGTATGTATGTACCGAATATAACCACGGGAGGTCCGATATAAGTTATATGCAGGGATGAATCAACTCCACGGCAGGGTCGGACCCAACAAGCGAGCGGGTCTTTTTAAGCAGGGAGTAAAAACTTGGCACTTTGAGTTATTAATTTTTTTTAATAAAAAAAGAGAGAGAGGAAAAAAGAAGCAAAAAAGAAAAGAGCTGAAGCGTCTAGCCGGACGAAAGCTCAGATCAACCTCTGCTGTGTGTGCGAGGCCCTGTCCCTTTGAGGCCGGGGCCGGTCCCCGTTAGCTCGGGACTAGATGAGTTGTCAAAGGCGAATCTCGCCCAAAAACTTGGTTGCGCAGATTGGCGTTTCTCATGCGAGCTTCGGTTAGACGGGGGGTTCGCAAACCAAGCTTTTCCTTACCCCGACACTTTGGTCTCGGGCTTACGAGGCATCGCATCCGTTTCCAGAGCGCGGAGAGAGAACTGGGGGCATAGACTAGATGTGGACACTAATTAGATTGAGATGGAGCACAAAAGACTTCTAAGTCTTTGACAGCGGCCCTGACATGATGTCACACCGAGTTGGCATGGGTTCAGGGGAGCAGCTCAGGCTGATACATGCTAAGGTCGTTAGGGGCCCGGGGCCCGTGAGGCGAGCATAGAATGTCACGGGCGGCCAATATCCAACGGAGCCGAAAGTAGGGGGAATAGATGCAAAAGAGCGGTCAAGTACGGAGTATCAGTCTTTTTCAGGCCGCAAGATTGAACGGCCAAGCTCCGATCAGGTCATCCATCTGGGCAAGTCAGTCAAAGGTCGTGATGGGTTGGTTGGTTGGTTTACCTCTCACATTCCTTGAGACGAGGTTGAACTTTTTGTGTTGGCTTTTACCCAAACAGGCAATCTGTAAATACTCATGGCAGGGCAAAGCGCGTGAGAGAGACGCGTCCATCGCAAGCCGAGGGAGGGGTCCCATTCATGGCGTCGATTGACTTTGGAGTGGGTGGTGAACTCGAGTCTCGTGGCTTTTGCGCACTGCCCATTCTAGGACTCATCATGACGCCTCGCGGCCTCAGTATAATACCCCGCCTCTTTTACATGGAACATCCAGGCTGGATGTTTGTTTCCCCTCCTTTTCGGATCGCGCACAAGCCGAAGATGGAAGTTTACATCCATTGACAGCTGAAGCCCTTCGACATGATGGGGTAAAGATCACCAACTGCCGGATGTAAATAAATACCTGGGCTGGGCTAGCCTAGATCGAGATCACTTTTGGTCATTTACCGTAATTAACTTTTAATGTTGAGACCATGGCATCAGCGGAGAATAACGGTAGATCCTCAGCTTCCACCTGTGTTTACAGTCAAGAGATCAAAAATCACCCAACAATACGTAAAATGCTGGCCATTAAAGTTTCGCCTCTTTTGCCTTGCTCCCGCGATACGAATCTTTAATTAATGTATTGGCTGGTTACGGATACTACAGCATGAAACCGAATTGGTAACCCAGACACTCAAAAAGGTTGCGCTAGGTTGAATGGAGATGCCCTTTAGAAGCTTATCAATCTTTAATATGAACAAGGCTACTCAGTCGAACTGATGAAATAACTCGTGACTGGTTCATTGTTTGTCAATGCGTGCCTCTCAGAGACGGCATCATCCCGGATTCAACGTGAACATGAAATCAGTCACCATTGGGACTTCTGCTGGCCTTTACACGTGGCATCTTGGTTCGGTGGTATCACTTACTGTCACCCTCCATCAAGACAAGATGATGGGATATTCAAGAGCCACCAAATCCATATTGGTTCGTAGTGTTGACACTGGTGCATTTGCTGGTACCGGCAAAGCACGTGGTCGTGTAAGAGATGGACGATGGACGGGCTTAGACTCACTCTTTAAGAGAAACCAGTTGGCCTAACTATGCTGAGTAGCAATAAATGACTTGCATGTGAATCTTGGTTTGCTCTAAGAGAGGCTATCTGGATCTGATATTCCGTTTCAAGCCTCACCAGGTAGCTAATGCAATCACTTACATAGTACAACCTCAAAGGGATCATACTTTTGAATAGACTTCTATTATCCTTAGCACCGAACGGGATACACTTTCACATGCAAGGGCAACTCGGCCTAATCTTCTTTTGTTGGGGCCGTTACGCTTCCGTATTCCAAGTTTTTTGAATCCAAAGCCATTTGATGCACAAAACGACACCATGAGCATTGAATGACGATGATGAGAGTGCGGGGCACGACATGGCTCGTTTCGCTAAGACCGACAAGTCCAGGCACCAAAGTCAAGTCTGAGATCCATTGCGGGCACTTTTTTGTTCTTCTTCTTTCGCTTCAGACCCTTGAGATGGCCCTAATTTGATTGGCTGACACTCATGGCAATCTAAACAGGCCATGCCCCAGCAGACGCGTTATGGCCGGCCGAATATCGCGTCCTGGTGTGCCATCTCCAATAAGTCACCGTCTTGAATATCCAGCTACTGGATACAGCATCTCGCTAGAGGCCATTCCCACCCACACCTGATGAAAATAGAAGGTCTACATGGCGGCCGTTTCTAATTTACTAAAGAGGATCGCCCAAAAGTCAACCCAAACGGCTTTTCCTTGACTGATCTGATGCGATGCGCCTAGCCTTGGTTTGGTCAAGCCAAGCAAAGCATCCATTCCACCTTTGTTACGCTGCCTCGGGACGGCCTGAGAGCCCAATCAGCGTCTTCTGAATCCCTGCACGGAACCGCTGGCTCGAGCGGGGATTGCCCTCCGTGCTCTTCTCCCGTTACATTCTGTTTCCGCCCTTGCTGATCATGCTGATGTGCGTGTGTGTGTGTGTGTGTGTGTGAGAGAGAGAGAGAAGGTGGCAGATAACGACATGGCACGAGAAAGCAGAAACGAAAGATGGATGTTAATAAATGCGGAACAAAGACCATCCTTTTTCTGTGAGAAAGCGGCGTTTCAACTAGCACACCGCAGCCAGCAGCTTTCGGCATCTCGCTACGTGGTAGCGGTTCTTGGTGATGCCTGCTATCGATTGTGGCTGGCTGGCTGTGCTTGATGAGGAATAGCATGACGTTTCGTCTATCTGAGGTGCTTTTTTCTTTGTTCAGAGTGAGATTCGACGAGGAAAAAGCAACTTCAGATGGACCTTGATTGTAGTTCCGTTGCACCGTACAGACCAGACCTTCGGGTATCAGAGACGAGCGAATTATACCTCTCTGATGGTTCTACATTACCGAAAATTGGCATGATATAACGATATGGCCCGTCGTATGATTGTCTCACGCAAGGCAGTTTTATAGTCCTACCGTAGGTAGTATTTGCTGTGTCCCTTGAACGGTCAGATTGGATCTTTGGGTTCAGCCCCTCTCTGCATGTAGGGTCGCGAAGACGAAGAATCGGCGTCAGGAACCGAGTTTCGGTTGGTTTCATTGCCCCATTCACACCTTTGACATGGTGGGATCGGGCTCCCGATCAGCTTTTTCCATTTCGGTAGGTACTCTGTAGATTAGATTAGCCCCAAGCACAATCCCAGCATCTGATCCGGGAGCAGCATCCCATCCCATCCAAATTCAAGGTCGAATTTTGATACGGAGCACACACGGCTGCCCAACGGACGAGACGGAGCCAGACGGCGAGAGGTAATTCGCTGGCTGTCCAGACATTCAACGCACACTAGGCTGTGCTCCGTATTCACAAGCACGACATGGTACAAGATCGAGATCTGACCTCCCCACTGCCTTACATTGCGTGCGTGCCTACCTACCTAAGGTAAGGTAAGTTAAGTCCATACATAGGGCCAAGTTTCGGAGGGCGCTGGGCGTAAGCTCAAACACCAAGGCCGCGAATAGCATCATCAACGGCCGCATAACTCTGGGAAATCAAAGGCTATTGTCGAGGCAGGACATTCCAGGTCTACGGGGCCGTAAGCGCAACCTCCCTCCCGTCTTGCCTCGTGACGAGTGAGTGTCTCACAATGGACTCGACTGATGAGAGAGGAGAGAGAGGAGGGTTCTCTTGGTCTCTGTCTCTCTTTTTTTCAACCAACATCCAATCCCCCCGCATCCAACCCAATCCGCGTGCGTCTTCTCAAGTCAAACCTGTATCATTATCTTTCCCACCCAATCACAGGCCGTCGCTCTACGCGCGCATCAAGACCTGGCACTGCTGAAATCGAAAGCCAATTCAGTCCATCCTGGCAGTGATCCCTGTAATTTGTACGCGCTACACGCCCATAGTTTTCCATCGCGCCACACCTCCCTCCAGGTGAGCTCACTGTGAATTGAGCCCATGTCGGCCTCCCTTTGGTCAGTCTCTCACGTCAATTGACCATTCCCGAAACACGTACGCCCTCGATATCACACACCCTGGACTATCGTTGAGTGGGCGAGCATCCATCTCGAGTTGATGGGATCTTTTCTCTCTTCCCCTCACCTCGCTACTCTTTCACTCTACTCTTATCAGGTACTCTACTCTACTCTTCTCTCCGCTCTCTCAAGTCTTATCCCGTGCTGTTCCTTTAGCTTATCGAGTCGCAACAGCTCGTGCAGGGTCATACGGGCATACAAGCTCAGTGAACAAAGCTTCTTTCATGGCATCAGTCTCGCTCTCCCCGAACTGATCGAGTCCGAATATCATATACTCATCTCATACCAAAAAAAGCAGTCCAGTCCAGTCTGTCTCTCTCTGTCGTGTCAACCCGGACGCTCCCCACCCAATCCAATTGTATTCTCCCTGGCACCGCTCTCATCCTCCCTGCGCAGAGGGTAGACTACCCCACTCGGCCTCACACACAGCGGCCATTGCCAGTCCACCCCAGTGGCCAGTAGCCAGTAGCGCATACGAGCCCGCCCGGGTACAGAGTGCGGCCCAGGCTCCGTCCCCAGCACCTCCAAGGCCACCAAAAGACGCCTCCGCCCGCCAGCTGCTGGGGCCTTTTCTTTCTTCCTTACAGCCCTGGCCTCTGACTTTACCTTATCTCATCACCTCACTTCATTGCGCATCGCATCACCTTGAGCTTGGCTATTCAGCTTCGACTCTCCACTAACTTATCTTTTCTCTTTTCGACTATCTAATCGACTACCTCGTCTCGTCTCGTCTATTCAGCACAGAGTGAAGTCAAGAAAAAAGAGAGAGAGAGAGAGAGATCGCTGTGCCGCGTACATTCGCCTTGTCTCGCTTACCGTTCTGTTCTGTACATTTCGCTGTACATTCATTCTACCCATCCTGGTTCTCGTCTCGTCTCTTCTCGCTATCGCCTTCAGCACCAAATCACTTCCGTATTGCTCTGCTCTGCTCTGCTCTGCTCTGTTCATAATCCTCTGCCGACGCGACTTGACCGTCTCCGCTGCTGCCGCCTAAACTCGCTTCTGTATTCGGGTCAACTCGATACGCCATTCACGGCCGTGAACCCCAGATACCGGCTGCTTGTCCTATTGAACGCCTCGACCAACTCACGACAGCCCTGTCAAAGCAGGCTCCACAGCTCATTACTACCCAGGCCCAACTGTCCAGGTGAGTAAAGTCTTGCCCTTTTTCCTTCTTTCATCCTTGTCGTCATGCGCACTCGTCCCATCAGGCTCTGCCTCTGCCGGTGTCCACTTTGCACATCCCTCCCACGCCGATATCTTCCCGTCATCCCCTTCCACTTCCCGTCCCCGGTCTCGACTGACTAACCTCTATTCAAAGTCCCACGTTTGGCTCGATCATTTCGCCTCACCTCGCCATTGACTTTGTCACGATATCGAGCCTCCTGTCTCGGCCACCATGGCCAAGAACACGCGTTTTCTCGGTTCTAATGAGCCCTTGCAAATATTCCAGGACGACATGTTCGAGAATGCGACACCCATGACCAGTCACGCTCCCATGCCTTCAGTATCTAAGTCAAACCGAAGACCGCTAACCAGCGCCGACTCTAACGTCGTCTTCAACCCGCCTTCTGCTTCGCACAATGGATACTCCCCTTACAAGCCAAGGCCGGCTTCCTCCTCACAGGTTCCCCTGTCGTCAACCCACAGTAACAAGCTAAATACTGTCGCGATGGCTCCCCCAACAAGAAGGAGTCATACCACGGATTCGCTGCAAAAGAAGCCTTTCCTCTCCAACTTCAAGACGGGCTCTCAAAAACCCACACTCGACCTGAACTGGGATCTGGGCAAGGAAAACGTCCACCCCCAGATCTTCCCGGCACCTCCCGCCATCAACTTGTCGGTCGACAACTTCTACCAGAAACCAAACGGCAAACGCGCACTCATGGATGCTGCGCCTATCAAAGACTCGAGGTCGGCCAAAAAGACAAAGACCGAGCCCGCGACCGCGACCGCGCCCGCGCCTGCGACTCCTGCCTCCGAATCTTTCCCTACCATTATCGACGACGGCAATAAGCCCCCACACAGCTACGCGACACTGATCGGAATGGCTATCCTGCGATCTCCCAACAAGCGCCTCACGCTTGCGCAGATTTACAAATGGATCAGCTCTAACTACTCCTTTTACAGCCTTGCTGAAACTGGCTGGCAAAACAGCATCCGTCATAATCTTAGCCTACACAAGAACTTCATCAAGATTGAGAGACCCAAGGACGATCCTGGCAAGGGTAACTACTGGACAATTGAACCCGGCCATGAAGCAACATTTCTGAAGGAAAAGTCGACTCGCAAGTCCGCATCCGCCTCCGAGAACCTCCCCGTCATGTCAACTCGGCTCGAACCCTCCCGTCCGGCTTCGACCCCGATCCAGGAGCCTACTCTGCCTCCCCCTGTCCCCGAGACCCAGACCGCTCTCCCGCCTCTTCCCACTTCTCAGGCTACTATGTCGATACCTGTGGATCTGTCCTCTGATGCCACCATTCCTGTCTCGGACAACATTGGTCCTGAAGATGCTGCAGATAAGGCTGACAACGACGCTCCTCTCGACTCCTTTCTCTACTCACCGCTCCCCACCACCTTGCAATCTTCACCTCCCGTATCTCGGCATATGGACCCTCGAAGTAATACACCACCACCTATCTCTCGCAATCATGCCTCTTCCGTCTCGCGATCCCACAAGCGCAAGTTCGCATCTATGGACGATAGTGGATACATCTCTTCTCTCGAGTCGTCGGCTGTGAGACCTGCTCAGCGATTCATACTGACGTCGGAGCCTGACCGCCCTCGGACCAAATCGAGGGGCCGTGCTGAAGAGGAGATTGCCCGTATCCGACACTCGTCTCCTTTCAGCCCAAGCAAGACACGGTTCCATTCCGTCATTCCGCCCGTCTCTTCTTCGCCTCTGCGACCAGCCTACGAGAAGCAGATGCTGCCCCCAAATACCCCCAGGGTCAGGCTCCAGCCTCCAGCTCAAGCACCTCCCTCGGCTTCTCCCAACACGAACCTCCGCCTTCATCGCAGCCGGATCCACAGCATGCTCCAGTCCCCTCTTCGCCGAGTTCAAGGTGTTTCTGAAGATGCGGTACCGTGGAGTCCTGCGTTCACGTTGGATGAGAACGTCTACCCCTCGGGTTATGGCTGTCATATTATGAATGAGGCAGACTGGGACCTTGGCCAGGACGTTTCTGGAATGAGTGGTCTGAATAACTTTGGCTTTGGGACCATGAGCTCAGTCGACTCTGGGTCTCCTGTGAAGCGATCAACTAAGCGCGCTCGTCTAGACCGCAGTATCTCTGCATCAGCCCTGCCCCTGAACGATATCACCAACTCGGCGACCAAGAAGTCTATCGCTTCTGCTCCTCTCCTCAAGGCCCCTGAGCAGCCTTATGAGTTCGATACCCCAAGCAAGGTCTTCGAGGGACTCAGCTCGCCTACCAAAATGTTCCAGCAATCGCCAATCAGAAACCAGTCACCGTCCAAGTATTCTAGCTTTCTGCAGGTTCCTCTCGAGGGTGAATGGGTGTCGGCGATGATGGATCCATCAGACTTCACTGTTCCCGGTGAAGACGTGCCAGACTTTGGCAATCTCGATATCTTGAAGGGTTTTGAAAGGATTGGATCCAGATCACAGGGCAACAACAACAACAACAACAACAACAACGCCCCAAGGAGCAACAAACCTGGTCTAGGCCGAAGCTACACGACTACGTTCTAAGACGGAAGCAACCTCGAAGGCGAACGCGGCAAGACAACGAAATATGCGTAATTATATACCTACGACCTTGATGACTTGACGAAAGAAGACAAAAGACACACAACACGACACACACAACAATCCCTCGAAAGATGACCTAGTTTACGCCCGATTGTGGCTTGCAAATGTTAGGTCAGACCCGGTATTGGACTAGAACAGTGAGACTCGGCACATGCCAGCTACTCGAACAGCTTCACGGCTAGCAGTTGACGACGATAATGACTTTGGGGCGCGTTATGCTCGCTCGCAAGGCTTGGGATGGTGAATTTCCATTTTGGAATCTGTTTGACTGCGTTGGCGGGTTTGCGCTCTGCTTTATTACTGTTATGCTGAATGGCTTACTGCTCGGAGTTTGGATCCAGCGTGGGCGGAATGAATGGAAGAATTGCGTACGTCTGTGTGTTGCGCGTTTTGGTGCTTAGCTGCTTTGATTTTGGGAAAGGATGGGAAAGGAAAGCGAGGGAAAGGTGTAAACACCCGGCCATACATGGTTATTATCTTTTCGACATTTCGGACACAATAACAGCGTTTGACGTTATTACTTTTATTCAGGCATCTGTGTCTCTTGCACAACATTAGTGTTTATCATAATGGAAAAGTGGTACTTCAACGTATATATATATAGGACAAAGCAAGGTATCTCGAGGCTTTGCCTGTTTCACTTCAGCTACAGCAGACTGTAAGCGTCTAGACCAGTAAGTTGTTGCGCCTTGTTTAACATGACATGATGACTGAGACTCTTGATTCAGCCACATTGTCTTGGTGACAGCGCAGTTCTTAGAAGCCACTGAGCAGTTTCTGTCTGGTCGTGGTAACGGGGTATCTATTATGATATATATATACTAATTATTGATCCCCAACTCCGTGAACGCCATTAAACCGCCATATACCTAACCAAACCTGAGTCATGTTGACCACATCCCCATCCCTTGATTGAACGAATCGTGTATTGATGTGCATCTTCCCCCTCTTTCTATCTAATTACCTGCGCGTGCCGAAAGCAAGGCCCAACAAATCCCGTGTCCTTTCAAAAATCTCGGGGATCGAGGGTATGGCACCTAGTCCCGGCAGCGACAGCCATTGCTGATCCCACTAGTATATACGCATGCGTGTTGCCCAGCCTGTCGTCTCCTTCTGATCGAGGTTGATCTTGTAGGGGAATGGATTTGTTCCCTGTGTGGTGATGGGCGGTATGTGGTCCTTGTGCGTGTTGGCGAAAGTGACAATCTTCATTGCCGTCGTCAGGAGAGTCTGCTCCATGGCTCGCCGGACCTTGGCTCGTTCTAGAATGGTCAGCGCCTTATCCCAGGATTCCACCAAAGCTATCGTGAAGCATACCGCTTTCCGTCCGCGGCTCGGCTACCGTCACCTTGACCGTCCAGCACTCCCAGCAGACCTCCTCGTCGCCGCGCGACAGCCAGGCCTTGCGACGGCGCTTCTCAAAGAACTGCACGACGAGCTGTCCGCGGCCGCCGGTACCGCCGCTGGCGTTGTTGGCTCCGCCAGACGAGCGCTGGGCGTCGAGTTGGCGCTCGAGAGCGGCGACGCGCTGCTCTATCATGGTCTCTAGCTCATCGTCGTCGACGTAGGGCAGGGTGAGATCGAGGACCTCGCGGGTTTGGGGGGCAAGAGCGGGAAAGAATCGGTGGAAGAATATTGTATGAAGAATTCCTATAACGCACGCACGCACGCGTTAGACAGACTCTATCACAAACGCTTTGTCGCATGTCCCTTGGTTGACGTTGAGGCTGTCACAAGGGTCATGGCGGGGTGTCTTGTCCAGGGTAGGATGACGATCAAGAGACGAGTTAAGAGGCATGATTCTTACCTTTGACGACATCGTGGACGGAGCGCGGGTCTGCGAATACGTCTAAAAGAAACTCTGGCGGCTCTTGTTGGTCCATGGCTTGTGTATTGTCGTGTAATCGGTTATGCGCTAGAATCATGGTTGATAAGAGTCAAATGAGTTATTAGAGAGAGAGAGGGAGTTACTGAGATAGCAATCTCTCCAACAACGTCACTCTGCTTGAAAGGGAGGGGCATCTGATCGGCTAACTACCCCCTAGTCCCCACTTACCCCGTGCTCCCCCGGCATGAGCGCCACATCACCAGCCACAACCCGCATCCACCCGCCTCGGCGTCGGTATCTGTCCCGACCACGGGCAAGCAATCCCCATCATCGAATCTCTCTAACCTTGGTTTCGGGGCCGAGGCTCAACTCAGATCGTGCATCCAAGCCAATGGCACTGTAACATCACAGACACAAGTTAACCTTTTTTCTTCTTCTTTTTTTTTCCCCAACGAGAACCGCCGAGCGATCATCCAACGGCCCCTTTACCGTCCACATGTCAATCTAGTACCTACCATCCCCTACTAGCAGCATCAACAACACCACCACCAATACTATACCCATACCTTCTTCCTATGAGCAGTTGATTTATATCCATTCACTCGCCGCGCGTCCTCTTCAAGCAATGTTCACATCCGTTCGGCGCTGGCTGCGCAGTAACCGGACGCCCATCGCCGTGGGCGTCGGCGTCATTGGCGCTGGCTATGTCGCGACTCAATATGTCATAGGCAAGCTCAATGATGCTCGCGAGCGCATGAGCAGCGACCGCATCGCCAAGGAGAAGTGAGTATTGGCCTACCAGACAAGACAGCTACGTCCATTGTATACTGATGGCCTCTATGTAGCTTGCGACGCCGCTTCGAACAAAACCAGGAGGATTGTACATTCACCGTCCTGGCTCTATTGCCCTCCGCAACGACCGCCATCCTCGAAGCCATGAATACCGAGCAGATCACATTCGAGATCCAGCAGATGAAGGCCACCAAAGCTGTAAAGGCTGGTGGTCCCGAGTCCGCCGCGCCGCCCAGCATTGCCGATACCACATTGACAGAGGAAGATGGGAAGAGCATGGTGAGCCAGAGCGAGAACGGAGTGCACCCGAGCCAGATCCCCACATCATCGCCATTTGGTACTGGTAGCGAGGCGAGTCAGCAAGCTCCCAAGCCGCGCAAGACGAAGAGACAGCTATGGGATGATGTGACCATAAGTGGTAAGCGAAAGTCTTGTTGAAATACATCCGCAGGAAACTAATACGTTGAATAGCCGTAACACGGTCTTTTACTTTGATATATACCCTCGCGTTGCTAACAATGCTCACTCGAGTGCAACTCAACCTTCTGGGTCGACGGAGCTATCTATCAAGTGTGGTGGCCCTTGCAACAGGCGGCCAACAAGGCACAATCAGCCTCGAGAATAACGACGACGACAACACAGAGCAGACATATGGCAGTGATTTCGACACAAATCGCAAATATCTGACCTTTAGCTGGTGGCTGCTCAACAAGGGCTGGGTAGACCTGATGCACCGGGTCGAGAGCGCCGTGCGCACAGTCTTTGGCAGCTTGAGCCCTAGAGACCTGCTTAGCTTTGAGAGGTTCTCGGAGCTGACAATGGAGGTGAGGAAGCTCGTCGAGGGGGCTACAGCCGAGGAGCGCCAAAAGAATGACTGGCTCAACTTCCTTCTCCCACCCAGGGGCATGGAAGACGAGGTGATTCGAGAGTCGGGCATTCTCGATGAGACATCTACCCAGGAGGGTGAACAGTCCACAGCTGCGTCGCAGGCGATTCTTCGACGTCTCCTCGATGAGACAGCCGACCTTGTCGAATCGCCCAGCTTTACGCATGTTCTTACTCTCCTCCTAGACGCAGGCTTCTCGTACCTGATTGACAACAAGCTCGCCACGGCTGCATTTGAGCTTCCAGCCTCCGAGGGCCCCGTAACCCCTGAGCTCAAGGACCAGCAGCGCTCCAAGGTGATCCTGCTACCCAAAATCCTGTCGGTGCTGACGCGCCAGGCGCACGTCATTGGCGACGGCATGCCCAACGAGTACCTGCAGAAGATGGAGACGGTGCGTGATCTCGAGGCCTTTGCTGCCGTCGTGTACTCGAGCAACTGGGAGCAGGAGATTCGCGCCGACGACGACCTCATGGCTAGCGCCGTGGACCTGGGCGCCTCTCAGGCCAGCGGAAAGGTATCGCAATCACAGGCCCAAACGCAGACACAGGCGCAGGGCACGCAGGGTGAATCAAGCTTGGTCGTGGTGGATTCGCCAGCGGGATTCGAAAACGCCTGGGGGCGAGCAGTGGAGAGTAAGCCGTGAAGCGTCATTTTGGCCGTGTGTTATTCCATAAGATTGGGCATGAGGAGTCATGGTGGGATCGGTCATTGGGGCCTGGGGATATAAACGTGCAGCATAACATTGGGATGCATCTGGATCACTGAGACACAAACATATACATCATACGGATGCTATTTAGAGGCGAGTCGAAGGCGAATATGGACTAGTCGAGTCCGAGGGATTTTGTTTTCCCCTCGTGTAACATTGATGCCGCAATCAGCGCTGGGTATATCTCTCTTCTCTGCTTTCGTAAGCCCTCTGCCGGGACCTTGAAGTATATCTTATCTTGATCATTCCGGTAGGGGCTTGTGATGCCACGATGAACCTTTTCTCTCCGCTTGGCTCGGTATGACATCGACGCGGTTTCCCTGTGTCAGACTATCCTCCTTTGTTGACTGGAGATGTAGAGGAAACAGAGCCCTCATATCAAGTCTGCCCGCATGTAGGCGTTTCCTTGAGAGCTTACCATCCCTGTCAGGGGTTGCTCTCGAGCTGCCCAGCAGTGTTTTGCTTATTGCCGGAAGATATTGTTTTTAACGACACTTTATATCGTATCTGGCTGCGCCGTTCACATCAGCCCTCTGATGAATTGGTCCAAGCCAAGCTCAAAGAGCTCGTTCTTGACACCTTCGCCGTTCTTGTGCTCTACCGGCGCCAGGGGATTCTTGACCACTATATGCAAATTAGCCTCCAAACTGGGTTATCTTCTCTTGTATTTCGGGATGCCGGAAACGTACCGTACTCAACCCATAGGTTGATGTAAATCTGGTGCAGCACATTGCGCATGCTCATAGTAGCCGTGTCGGTGAGGATAACAAACCTCAGATTGGCAGGCGTCTCGTAAAAGTGTAGCTTGTACTGGGCGGTGCGGTAGCTGATAAAGGCGTCGTCGTCGCCGCCGAGCTTGCGGACCATGTTGCGCAGGGAGAAGACAGTGCCGAAGAGGAGCTTTGCGTCGTCGGAGGATGTGCTTGGGGCTGCTTGGGCGGCGGTTGCGGGGGTGTTTTCGGAGCCGGCGGACGGGGGGAGCCAGGACTTGGAGTAGACGCACTCGGCTGAGGTAGAGGAGAAGTTGTTAGTTGTGAGTACCTAGTGAGTAGGTAGTGAGAGGAGGGAGGAGAATGTTTACTGTGTCGGTCGAAGATGTGGAATGAATAGATAACCATGATGGGCGGTTAAGGAGTTGACGTGTAAGGCTTGACAAAGAAGCAAGACCTGATTGAGGGTCTATAGAGGTGATAGAACGTTATGCGCCAGAGTTGGCGAGTAAGAGAACGGCTGTAGTTGAGTTTGGTGCTATCAAGTGTCGCGATGCCGGAGTGAGTTGTGTTAGGAAAGGTAGTCTATGGGAACGGAATGGGTGGAATGCGACTGCGGGTGGAGCTCGACGGGCTGAGCCTCACTGACGTCTAGTGAGCTTCAGTGGGCCATGAGGCGGCCCCGGCCCAGTTCAGGGCTGACTGTAGGTAAGCAGCCAAGGCTAACAAGGTCACTTTGGTTGTTTAAAGACGCAAGCTTCTCTTTTCTCAGCCGTCGCGTCACTCGACTTCTCTTTGCTCTTCTAATTCTCTTCCTTTTCACCATCTTCAGCTCTTCAGTCGCGGATACCTTACCTACCCATCCCCGTTGGAGTCAATTCGTGGGGTGCGGGGCATTGCAAATCGATAAAGAACCCAACTCAACTTCAACACACCCAGCTCAGCTCAGCTCAGCTCAGCTCAGCTCAGCTCAGCTCAGCTCAGCTTAACCATCCCATATCCACCAGCGCATCTTTCGCAATGGACACTTCAGAGTCCGCGACACATCCCGAGATCAGACCCTCATTCACCTTTCCCTCGCCTCAAGTCAAGGTCGACGATGCCCGCGATGACAGCCCCCCGCCGCCCCTCACCCATCACCTGTAAGTCAAGCCGATATGCGCCGGAACGTCAAGAGACTGACAATCAAGTACAGAACAGAACCGACAAGTGTCCTCCACTTCTCGAGTCCTCTCAGGCATCACAAGCGAACCCCAAGCGCTCATCGTGAAGTCAAGGTGCGCCAAGTACAAGTACAAGTACAAGTACAAGCACAAGCTCAAGACCTCACTCGACTCACCAATTCCGCAGGAAACTCTCGATGCGCAGACCCAGTTCGGAAACGACGATCCTGACGGAAGTTCCCACCACCGAGTAAATCAGTACACCATCATGGAAGAGATTGGGAGAGGCTCCTATGGTGCCGTTCATCTCGCCAAAGACCAGTTCGGCCATGAATTCGTGAGTTTTGCAGCCCAATCGAAACTCAGCCCTTGATATACCTTCTGACTCGCATCAATCCAGGCTGTCAAAGAGTTCTCCAAAGCTCGTCTTCGAAAACGCGCTCAGTCCAATATCCTCAGGCAAGGTCCCCGAGGCCCAAGGCGCATGGGTCCTGGCGGTCGAGGGCCCTTCAACTCTGGGCCTCGCGCCAATGAAACAAACGATGCGCTGCACTTGATTAGAGAAGAAATCGCCATCATGAAGAAACTCAACCATCCGAACCTCGTCCAGCTTTATGAGGTCCTTGACGATCCTGAAGAAGACTCCATTTACATGGTCCTCGAGATGTGCAAGAAGGGTGTCGTGATGAAGGTTGGCTTGGACGAGCAGGCCACTCCCTACCCAGAGGAGAATTGTCGCTACTGGTTTCGGGATCTGATATTGGCCATCGAGTACCGTGAGTGCGACCACCTTCAAGTCCATTGCCGTCATAAGCTGATGAGATCGATGCGCCATAGTGCATGCTCAGGGCGTCATCCACCGGGACATCAAACCAGACAACCTACTCTTGTCCAACGACGACGTGCTCAAGGTTGTCGACTTTGGAGTGTCTGAGATGTTTGAAAAGCCAGACAACATGATGACAGCAAAGTCTGCCGGCTCGCCGGCTTTTCTTCCTCCAGAGCTCTGTGGTAAGCATGGCGATGTATCGGGCACCGCTGCCGATATCTGGTCCATGGGAGTTTGTCTGTACTGCCTTAAGTATGGGCGCATACCCTTTAACCGCGACGGTGTCTTGGATATGTACGATGCCATCAGATCCGATGAACCCCAGATTCCCGAGGATGAGAATCCCGACTTTGTCGACCTTATGCAGCAGATCCTCAATAAAGATCCAGAGCAGCGTATAACCATGGACAAGCTTCGAGTAGGCATCTGATCATATCAAGAACCCTGAAATGTTCGATACTGACCTTCAAACAGGAGCATCCGTGGGTGACCAAGCAAGGCACAGATAATCTTCTTCCTGCCGAGGAGAATTGCGCTCACATGGTTGAGCCCCCGAATGAGCTCGAGGTCAATCGTGCCTTTACTCGCAAGATGAACCACCTCCTCTGCGTCATGAAAGTCATCCATCGCTTCAAGGCCATCCTGGCTAGGCATCGCGCCAGGTCCAACAGCGGCACTCCCAACCAACGCCAGAGCTCTTTTGATGCGTCCCAGGAGAGGGCCAAGGCCGAGGTGATTGAGGCTTTGATATACCAAAGACGAAATCTCAAAGCTCGTCGGTTCATGAGCGGCGGGAATGAGACACCGCCAGTAACAGAGGAAAGGGACCCTGTCTCCCCTTTCTTGGGCATTGGCACAGGGTCTAGGGACGAATTTGCCACCAACGAGGCAACACCAGACATGGTGTCTGATTCACCAACGGCCGTTGACTTTAACGTTTATGATCGGGCATATGAAACTGCCATAGAGAATATTACGTCCAGCCGGAATGACCCCTCCCGTCGGCCGACCGTGTATCTGACCAAGTTCGTAAAGGATACCCAGAATCTGAGGGGGGTTCCCGAGTTTGCTGAGGGCCAAGATACCCCTGAGGCTCACCCTGACCGACAGACGTCAAGCAGCTCTACAGGATCAACCAGTACGCTGACCCAACTCACATCCAAACTAGGCATCACGGACGACAAATAAGTCAATGTTGCATTCTAGCCATGTGTATATCATTGTATTTAGGATAAGATCGCGAAATTGCAATATGTGACAGGATAGTGGCGTTTCGGATGATGGCGAATAGGTTGGTGTGATGTACTTGGAAAGGGACCCAGGGGGGGGGGGGCGATACCATAACTTGGGTGTGTGAGAAGGAAGGTGTGAGTATATGTACTGTGATAGTTTATCGAAACATGAGACACTGCAAGGTATTTTTGTGGAAGTTAAGCAGTAGCTTGCCTGTGACAGTTTTCAACATGTGATGTTGTGAGGTGAATACTGTCAAGACCCAGTAACGGTGAGGTGCTGTCAAGATGCTATCTTGAGAGAGATGCAACAAAAACCGCGTCCGTCGAGGATGGGAACCAGGGCTCGGAGCAAGCGTGGCCAGTAAACCGCCCACCCACAAGAAAGATGAATCCTAATACGTCGTCGAGACGGCATACGAGATGAGGATTTCTTTAGCATGGCACAAACTGACGTCCTGTGGATTCGGTTAGCAATCTCAAAAGCAACAACAACAAGAGGTCAGTGAGCAGACGGAGCAGTTAGCCGAAAGGAATGGCATCATGTAATACCGTACTAGTTGCGGCAACGGGAAGCTCTCCCGGAGATGGGATATCTGGGCAATTGATATGAGTGGGTGCCATTACTGTAGTCTGTACAGAAAGGCGCCAGGAACACCCGCCGCCACGTGGAAACCGTTGCTCAAGGTGTCACTGTACATGAAATGTACCATCAGAGCTCAACCCAACCCCCGGCGACCATGTTTGCGTTTGACGCCCACCAACAAGCTGTCGTGAGACACAATTGGGTATGCAACATGGAACTGAGCTGCCATCTGAGAGGGTCAAGGTGAAAGCTTCGATAAGCTTGTGTGGGCCGCAGGGATAGCTTTCGGGAGTTGTACTAGGGTTGAGCTGACAGGTCTCTGGCTGAACCAGTGAGCTCTCAGCAGCAGACCACGAGCGAAACCATTTTGCTGTCGGTGTAAACTCCCGTATAGACTTTGGGTCAAAAGAAGAACGGTGTGACGCAACTTGAGATATGCATATTTTCAAGGTTTCGCATATTCAAATTTGATGTCCGCTTTTTGGTATATTATTAGGTGGTGAACTGGAAAGGCTACTCACGAGCCTACCCCAGGGGTATTCGTTTGCACGGAGCATTACAGCCCTCGGAGTACGTAGTAAAAATGTTGATATATGATGGACTCAGATCAAGCGGTGAAGCGGTCTGCCCTCAGGGATGGGTTTGCGATTATGGAAGCTCTCTCCCCTGTGTAACCCGAAACTCCATTTTATAACGTCTGTACTTAGTGTCGGCTTGTTGAAAGAGATGGAGTGATTATTGATATGTTGTACATGTCTGGGATGTTTGAGTTGTTGTCCGTGCCGCTAGTGTCATGTCGATTTAACCCTTGTACTAGGTAATTCGATGTTTCTGCTTGCGAGCGATAGTCATTTATTCAACACGCAAGCATTGACGACAATTCAAGCACGAGCCTGACATCTGCTGCACACGCACGAGTCAGTAGACCGGACTGACACGCGACTGGGACGAATCGGCAGATGTAGTAGCGACAAACGGGTGGTGAAAACTCATGCTTGATTGGAGACTTGTGCATTGCCAAGGCAAATACATAGGTAGGTAGATAATCAGCGATAGGTTCGACGTCGCCGGAATGAACAGTCACCAAAGTACGTATAAAGTTTCCTTTGGTACGCTTGATCCTTGATTTGTATCTATCAAACGAGCAGGGCCTGTCCCGATCACGCCGGAGGCCTCTTGTCAGTGTAAGCCAAGAAGATGAGTTTGGTAGTTATTGCGGAAAAGGTCGAGTTCCTTTGTTGTCGGAGCTAGCTCCAATCTAGCATTGGTGGAGATCTGACAGAGCTCCAGACCGCAGCTGCAGGAGAATTCATGGAGGGTGGGATTCGCGTGGGCATCGTATCTCGAGCAATAATCCAAATAAGAAAAGAGCGACGGCATGCCACTTCATCTTGATTTATGCTTTTGCGGAGATGTGTATAGAAATGCCTCATAACACATACCATCATCCATCTCATGTACAGCCCCAAAGTACCTATGTACAGCAGCGATGAGGAGGACCGATTAGTCAGGAAATCGGAGCGGAGATGCCCCAGTTTCTCCCTAGCGCAACGTTCTCGAGACCGGTGAGCAGTGTACAGAGTAGCGTGATTGTATGAAGGCACGGGAGGTATCTTGCGATCCAATATACAGGTTGCTTGCCTTGCAACTGCATATGTAGGTATAAATTAGCCTGTGGCTATCCCTGGCGTGCAGGCAGCTAGCCCAATACTTGTCCATACCACAAGGGACCACGAGTTAATGTAGTAGCATTCAGAGCATTAAGCTCTCTTTAGTGTAGGGTGGCCCTTCTAGCCCTCGTGAACTAGGTATGGTACTATGTATCGTAGGAGGATAATAGAACGAGGGGTAAATAAACCGCTGAAGGTAGAGATTCGCAGGCATTAATCGTGTTGTTCCAAGGGTCATTCCGTAAGCTGGCTCGAAGTTGAGAGGAAGAAGAAAAAATACGTCTAACAATCAAGACCGCCTCAATAGGTAGGTAGGTAGGTACGTCTTTCTGGAACTTCCGCATGAACCCTGGGCTGGTAGGAGCACGGTCATCAGTGGCGCATTTCTTTCCTTTGTAAAAACGTCCGGACTACCTACCTAGGTAAGTAGTCCCTGAGGTACTGTACCCATTTACAGGAAAGACCCTTTATTCAGTTGCTTCCTTCTGTCGTTGGCATTTATCCAAGTTACCTTAAGCAACTGTTACTGATTTAATTCTTACTTCACATCCCATATAAGATCATACGTCTTTCACTAAAGGGTCTTGTCTAGGATATTTTTTTAACTCACTTTTTCCCCCCGAGGGTCTTGCTTTTCGCTTGTACTCCGATGCTCCCATAAGCCAGGGTCCTTCAAAGGGTATCTTTAACCCAACCGCCAATGCTATAGGGCCAGCCAATGAACATGCAGCAATTCCCCCAACACCAAGCGCCCAGAGCCTTCGCACGCCAAATTAGATCATGGCTCAAAGGTTCGGACCACAGAACAGAAAGGACAGCAAATGCAGTCCAGCGCCCTACCTAGGATTCCGTATGACCTGGTTGATGCCTGAGCTGTCGACCGCGACGGATGTCACGCATGTTCGATTTCCTATCATTTAGACGAAAGAACAGCCTCATTTATCTACCATCAGAGTAAGTCGGGCGGTGTATGCCCAATTCACTCAGTCACTTCCGGGTTGAAACTGGTGATTATCAGCCAACATGTATCCATCACGAATCTCAGAAACAGACTCTGAGCCCCTCGGCCCCTCCAGATTGCTCCTCCACAATTTAGACATCCCTGTCTAGTCAGATCTCTCCCTGACCATGCGCCATTTCTTGGCACTTCTGTCTGTCAGTGGAGCTGGGGTCGGCACGAGGTCAAGGATGCAGTACCGGTATGTATCCGAACCATCAAACATACCAAAAGATTGGCCCAGCCTTTGCATACCTCACGTAATCAGATGGAAGATATCGGACATGACGCCTGTCCCAAGGGTCTTTAAGTTATGGCTAGAATGTTCTCCAACAGATGTTACGTTGGATACAGCTTGTGTGAGGGTATAGTAGACAAGTCTCGACCGAGCTGAAGATCAGTCACTTGCAAACGTTGGTCAGCCAGAAGATGTGCACATGTCAATGAGCAGTGGAAGCAACAGCTTCGCCAGCAGGGTAGGTCATGTCACAGCACAGCACAGCACAGCACAAACCACCACTGCATCCACGCCTAGTCCGTTACGTATCCATAGATATCTGAGTTACAGACGAGGCACCTTGGATACACCAAGAGGCAGTTCTGATATCCAAGCTTCAGGGAGGCTTTGTGATACTCGGGGCGTCATAACGCTTGGCCGCTGAAATCCCCTTTTTCTTATCATACTCTCACCTAGCCCTTAGGCCGTCTCGTCCTAAATAGAGTCACGTCCGAGGCGTGCCGGGAAATTCGCAGAAGCAATGGAGCAGTCAGTTCAACGTCGATGGTATCCACAGACACCCCATGGACCACACCGCATGGGCGGCTGAAGTGCATCGACTCTGCTTTGAGCTGCTAGCGCTAACGTCTTGTAACAAGTGCAGTAACTGTTTTGATCAAGGGCGGATTGAATGGATGAACCATGATCCCTGGACGAAGCTCCTTTCCACCGCCGCTTCGTCATATCGGCAAGAGAAGCGTACCGCGCGGCTGGGGAGAGAAGATTCGGCAGCATCCAATCCTATGGCCTGTCCCGTGCTGTACTCGGCATTAAGGCGCTGTTAAACTGCGGGCAATTCCAACGTTTTGCAGGACCGGATCGTTGCTTGCCGGTTCTCACAGATCTGCCGTCATACATCCAGATGCTCCCTCGGTATTCCGGATCTGCTCGTCTCTACGTCACTGCCTCAAGGATGACCTGGACTTTGCTGGACTGTCACAGATGGATGATAGCTAACAAGAGCAAGATGCCAAGGAGAGTACCTACATACATGAGCAAAAGCACGTCCCCGTCTTGCAGGGGCTTCGTCGCCGCAAAGCTTGGCTGCCTTCCGTGGTCTGTGGGCCTTTTCC
Source organism: Fusarium sp. NRRL 66739 (assembly GCA_021655895.1). NCBI lineage: Eukaryota > Fungi > Ascomycota > Sordariomycetes > Hypocreales > Nectriaceae > Fusarium > Fusarium sp. NRRL 66739. The sequence continues at coordinate 54,084 of JAJJWO010000214.1, forward strand.
CGGTGTTTTATGAATGGCAGATGAAGTTTCGAGACAGGTACTCGAGAGTACCCCATACCAAAACATACTTTGCGCATGCCCCTGCTGAATGACAGGCGGGGCTTGACGGTTCCCGGCAGAGGTACCTTGCCGTCTTGGCCCGGCTCAGAAGAGACCTTGTGGAGCAGGCATTTCCATGGTGTAGAGCGTCTATGTACTTGAGGGAGAATTCACGTTTGGGTACCTGGACCTCATGACACTACATCATGACTCGGCGGAGCAGTGCTGGCAGCCCCTCCTTTCAGGTTATTAATATTTTTTTTTGGGTGAGGGCCAGGGCTCACACAGACGCCTAAAAACCCTTGACTCGAGAGGTTGGAAACAATTGAGTGGTTGAAGTTCCTGTGTATGGAAGATTAGCCTGCCTGATTGTCCTCCTGACCCGCCAGCACAGCATCCCATCCCTCCGTTGTTACAGCTTTGTTCTTCTGCCCCGGAGATATCCAGCTCAGTAGTTAAAGAATAGTCAGAAACATGTAGGATATTGGCTGATAATGATCATGATGTAGCATGAAAAATGGTAGGATAAGGAAGAAATTATTAATAAGACCGATGTAAAGACACCTGATGTCGGTTCAGCTGGGGCAATGATTTACCTGTTTGTTGATATCGATGTAACTTAAAATACGGAAAACAGTACGGGGTACCTGTTCCATTTCTTGTGCAAAGACAAAATTACAAGGGCTTTCATTAGCATTAGCATTTCTGGTACGTGAAGAGCTGCGTCAAATATTGCAGCTAGCAAAGTACCGCTCGTACTCGGTATCAGTTGATTGCTTCAGTGCTAGCCTTGCCTCTTCTCACTGTACCTCATTCACAATTTCTGGACTAAATTCCCGCTTCCCTCTTTTTTCCCCCCCTTCCTCGCATCCTTCTGCATCTCTTTTTCACCTTTCTACAACCTCTGACCCGCTCCTCTACCCTTTCTCCCTTTCTCTCTTCTTTTCTTGCAACCTCATCACGGTTACGAGCTCCTTTCTGTACCTACCTACCTAGGTACTTGTACAGCTACGGGCGCCCGAGCCCATTAACGCCTGTAGGCGTTCTCCTTTACAGCGAACGCGACGCTAAGAGTGAATCACTGGCATATATTGCTGCGCTGCTTCCGCTTCCGCTTTCATCGCCCAGGCCCAGGTTCATACAGTATCCCATCCCGCCTTGTCTTGGCGCTTGGCATCATCATATGTAATCAACAGCCAGCCAAGAGCCCGGGCACAGGACCTTTTTTGTCTTTTGCTTTCCCTGTTCTGGCTCTCGTTGGGTGGTCTAGGTCTAGACGAACGCCTGCGGCTTTTTGACTACTACCTACCGTGTCACTCACCCACCTCGGCGAGCCTTGACGATATTCGATATTTGACTCTACCTACCTTAGCAAAGGGTAGCTACCTTACTTACATCCCACCAACAACTCGCCACTTTTCAAGGTGCTGGCTTTTTTTAGCCACCATTACCACTCACCTCGAATCCGATACAGAGAGGTACAATACTACAATACGGTCCGACCCAATACAGCTCAGCCCAGCTCCTCTCCAGCTGCTGTCATCGATCCTCGCCTCTTTCTTCGCCTCATCTCCACTCCCTGCCAAGCAAGATCGGGTCCCAGAGACAAGACAAGACAAGACGACTTAAGTCACCCACCGTCCTGTTTTGCTCGCTCATCGGTCCCTCTTAAAACTCAGTCTCCCCTCTGGCTTACTGTTGTACGCTGGTTTCGGTCGCTGGCCCACCACAGCCCGTTGCGCAACACTCCCTCGAGTCGTGACCGCGTTGCGCTTGTGCCCGCTTTCAGTGTCGCATCGAGTCGCCGCATATCCCATCCTCACTAGGTTTTCTCGACTTTTCACCTCAACCATCCTCTCGATACCCGAGACACCGGTTCTCCTTCTGATCCCCCCGCTACCAAAATGCCGACTGTGTCTGGTTCCTCAAAACCGCCCTCCGCGTCTAGCTCGAAACCATCCTCGGTCAAGTCCCACGATGACGTTAAGAAATCCCCCACTCTGGCACCGCAGAACGGCGCAACTTCTGTGAATGGAAACCCTCCTTCAGATAACCACTTGAAGCCTTCCGACAGGCCATCCGTAAAGAACCGTCTCACTCGCATGTTTTCATCCAAGGATACCTCTAGAGTTCCAACACCAGCCCCCTCGACTACCGATCTGCCAAACCGTCCGAGAGCTTCATCGGTGAATGGCACCTCTACGCCTGCGGGAAAGACTTCGTCTAGTGAGAAGGGCGCCGACAAGCCTGCGTCGAAACCGACCGACAAGTCTGCGACTCCCAAACCCACTACGAAAACCACCGGTGGCAAGGAGCCTTCTCAGCGTTTTGTCCTGAATCCAGAGGTCCAGGGCGGCCATGAGCACCATCTGAGATCCAGCCGACGTCAGGAAAAGCTATCTGATATGTGGAGGGCCTTCATTGGCAAGAAGCAGGAAGCAATCGCCGAACACGACCTATCGCTCGTATCAAACTGGGTGGATACACTACAGCAGGAAAAAGACGAAGCCGGCGACAAGAAGAATGGGCCCAATGCAACGACAACTCTGGTCGAGAAGTACGGAAAATGTCAAGAAGTTGTTGGACGTGGCGCTTTCGGTATCGTCCGAATCTCGCACAAGAAGATTGGCGGCAGTAACGAAAAGCTCTTTGCTGTCAAGGAGTTTCGACGTAGACCCGAGGAGACGGAGAAGAAGTACAGCAAGCGTCTTACAGCCGAATTCTGCATATCATCTTCCCTTCGGCACCCAAACGTTATCCACACGCTCGACCTACTCCAGGACGCCAAGGGTGACTACTGTGAAGTAATGGAGTTCTGTGCGGGAGGAGATCTTTACACTCTCGTTCTGTCAAGTGGAAAACTCGAGGTTCAAGAAGCCGACTGTTTCTTCAAGCAGATGATGCGCGGAGTCGAGTACTTGCACGAGATGGGCGTGGCTCATCGTGATCTGAAGCCCGAAAACCTCCTCCTCACGACCCGTGGTGCCCTCAAGATTACGGATTTTGGCAACGGAGAGTGCTTCCGAATGGCTTGGGAGACTGATGCACACATGGTCTCCGGCCTTTGCGGTTCTGCTCCTTATATTGCCCCTGAGGAATACACGGATAAGGAGTTTGATGCCAGAGCTGTCGATGTCTGGGCTTGCGGTGTCATCTTTATGGCAATGCGTACAGGTCGTCACCTCTGGCGACTGGCTAAGAAGGATGAGGACGAGTTCTATGCCCGGTATCTCGAGGGCCGCCGAGACGAGGAAGGCTACGGTCCCATCGAGTCTCTTCATAGAGTAAGTCTATTCAGGCTATGGTATCTGGTTGGTTATTTCACATAAAACTAACATGGCTTCAAGGCTCGTTGTCGCAACGTTATTTACTCGGTTCTCGACCCTCACCCCACTCGACGCTTGACGGCTGCTCAGGTCCTTAAGTCAGAATGGGTACGCGAAATCAAGCTGTGCAAAGCTGGTGAAGAGGGTCTATGATATTAGGAAACGACTTTTGGTAAACACCTCTTGGGCTCAAGCGACTTTTAACTCGACGAGCAGTCGACTTGAATAGGACTTTTCAGGAGCTGTGAAAGTCATCTCATCTCAAGGGGGAGATTTTATGAAAAACACCAAACTCGAGTGGAACGGAAATGAAGGGTTGGCGTTGATGGTTACACTACCGACCCAGGCCACTGATGATTCGACGACCTATCGTTTGGGATTTCCTTTGTCATTTGATACCGAGCAATGGTGTTGGGCGTATTGTAAACAGACATGTTTTTTTTCCCCTATCGTTTCAAGCGTATCATGTCCTGGGGGGAGGCGGCAGGGTTTGGCTATACCCTGGAGCTAGGCCGGCGATATAGGGAGGCGCATTCTGCTGACTTGACAAGGTCACGGTCATGTTAAAGGAGGTTGCATTTTTCAAGGTAAGCCCGAAGAGACAGAGAAACACGAATGGATATGAATCATGAGGACTGGATATTCGATTCTGGGAGAGAGGAACCTTTGGTATTGGAGTGCTCAGGTAAAGCACAGCAGACAGAGGGTTCAGATTCAAGGTTGTGGTCTTTTGAACATGGTTGTCTCACGGGATCGACTAGAGAGAGAAGCTGTGGTGGTATCGAGATAGTTTTGCCTGTCGTTCGTGTCAAGAGACACCAAACATAGCAGAATAGACAAGATATTCATGTCAGCACTGAGATTCTTGTCCCTCTGGCCTGTTCATCTTTCGTCATAGCCGAGATCCGCTTCGGCACTGACCAGTTCCGCCGTGTGGATCTGGGCCGGCAACTAGTTGGTTCTACGGCCGGTCTTCCGGAGGGACGACATGGCCCTTGAGGAGCGAGCGCCCTTAGACGCAGAGCCGCTCGCAGACTGCACGACGTCATTGTTTTTCCTTTACCAACCGTCTCATGACTGACCTCAGCAATTACTGCCACTTTTCAATAGCCATCGCCTGGATCGCCAGTTTATCGTTAGCCAGCTTGGCCAGCCACAAGCCAAAGTATCTTCCAAGTCTGGTGATACCATATATTCACATGCCCCTCCCCCGCCCTACTATCGGTCTCATAACTCCTAAGCGTGTATTGGCGTAGTGTTTGGTACCTGGCTTCGAACATTTGATCCATTGGATATATCTGATATTAACATATAAAAACCTGCCCACATTTTGACACTAGCCCCTCCTATGTCTTTTCCACCACAAGAATAGTCACAAATGAAACAGAAAAGGCTTGTAAATCATAGTTTGCCTCTTGACAAGATGTGTCAGTGCCATGAACATCCCCTATCTCAAAACCGATACACCATGCGAGGCCTGCCCAGGCCATCGCCAAACATAAATCCAAGTAAACCATGACCATTCTCTGGTCGAAACCAACATAACAATGCACAAAAGCAACGTAAGCAACCCCATTCATCTTTCTCATATCTGGGCCTAACAGTGCGCCAGTTTCTAATTGTGGTCTTTCCCAATACCCATACACACAGACCACACCTGGGTATCTGTTTTCTCCCTTCCCTAGGTTGGGACTCGGAACATCAGAAGCACCCCCCGTAAATAATATCACCCTCGCTTCGCACTAGCCACAGCCAGGTCAGTTGACAGTGACATGTTGCTGAGCCGAGAGTGTGGTTGTTCAGATAGTATATTCTTCAGAACATCCAAAATGCCGACCACGATACTATCGCGTCAAGACCAAAGACATTACATCCACTTTGTAGATGGATTCCGTAAACCGCCGTATCCCCAACTTCTGACCTTTTTGAGCCAGTTCAGACGTAAGCTGTGCAGTAATAATGTTGAAGTAATAGACAAGAATAAAGCCTTCAATAGCAGGCTTAAAATAGACCAGAGAGAGAGAGACGGTCGTTGAAGAGAAAATTATTGTTGATTATTGTTGCAGAGCTTTACGAGTGAAATAGGTCCCAGGCGCGTTCACATAACCGAATAAACTCCTCCTTCTTGGCCCGCTGGGTCTCTGGGCTGTCACGTCCGGCACCGAAAGGCCCGCGACGTGTGGGGGGAGGTCCATGGCCTAGGGGGGGGCTTCCATCCTCATACTCAGCTCGAGTCCTTCGCCTGCTGGTACTTCGCGATGCATCGGCAGGTCGGCTTCCGGGAGCTGGTGAAGGGGGAGTCGGAGGCTGGTGACCACCGTAGTGAACCAACTTGGGGAGGAGCTCCGGTCGGCCACCGGCAAGGTCCTGCTGTGCTTCCTCAGCAGACCGATATTCGCGCGCACGGCCAGGTGTCGGGGCTTGAGGAGCCTGAGGGGGTGGAGGGTGGCTGGGTGAGGCCAACGGACCTCGAGAGCTGGGACCGCTGGGGTAAAGAGAGGTCTGGGGACCATTGTCGGGATGCGCAGACAGACCTTGGCCGAAAACGTCGCTGATAGGGGGCAGTCGGTTGTTGGTTTGATTAGCAGGAATGTGGTGGATATGAGAAGTATTTGAGAGATTAGAGGGCTGATTGGTAATATGGCGTGTCATAGGGGCATGCTGTTGTCGCCCGGTGAAGCTATGGCCTAAAGGCGCAGACTGGATGACTCTCTCGTTGGCGAACTGCTCATGCGAAGGAGCGACGATAGAGAGGCCAGGAGGGGCCTTGTTTCTTCTAGACATGCCTGGAGTCTTGGCTGCAAACTGAGAGACCGGGTCCTTATCGGGTCCGTCGCCTTTGGCAGACTGTTGGTGGAGTCTCGCTTCGATAATGTGTCGCTGCTGTTCCCGAACTGACATGCTGCGCTGGAGCTGCTCCTTCATGACAGGATCTTGGGTGACGAAGCCCGGAGAGAGACAGGCGATACCAACTTCTTGGATGGCGAGGCCGTCGCGAGCTGTCATAGGCCGCGCCGAGGTCGGCTGGCTCGATTTGGGTGTGTTCTTGGACAGGTCGAGTTTGCGCGGTCGAGGTCGCGTGTTGGTCATACTGGGAGATGCAGGCTCCTTTTTCACAATAATTCTTGGGGGTGCGGCAGCTGATCGAGCGCTGCAAGGGAAAAGAAAGAAATACAAGTCAGCGAGGGATCAATTGCGACGGTTCAACAGTGGTCAAAGACTTACGCGCTGGAGGGTGATGACTTGGCACCCTGGCCAGGAGCTCTAGGGCTGCTGCTGGTAGAGGATTGAGTTGTCGCATGCGATGCTGAAGGGGCGGCGGGCCGTTGTGCGGATGGAGAAGTGCCCACAGTGGCAGCCGACGTGGAGGCAGCGGGCAGGTCAGGATAGGAGGACCTTTCGTGAGGAGCGGGAGAGGGAGCCATTGCAATTGCAGCACTCATAGTGAAAAGAGCGAGCGAGTGCAGGGTTGTGGGAATTGGTAATTCGACCAGGTGGTTCGTATTTCGTAGGGTGCAAGGAGAGCTGCAAGGAGAGCCAAAAAGCCAGTCAGCGAGCCAAGTCGCTGGGTTTTTCTGGGTCTTGCGAGTCGGAGGCTTGCTGTCTTGGCGGCCAAAATGAATCGGTCGGCGACGGCCGTGAGACAGGAATGGATGCGGTTATCAACGTGGCCGACTCGAGTCAGCGCACGATCGATTTGATCTGGGTTGAGTTGGATTGAGAAGGCCCTGGAACAAGGAGGACCAGAGAACGTCCAGAACCTGGACGGGAGGAGGGAGGCTGGGCTGGGCTGGAGAATACAGTAGCTCAGCTCAGTTGAGGGCAGTAAATGAAGCCGATACAGCGTCTGGTTGGTCGGCCGATGGTTGGACGACTCTCTTTCTTTCTGCGCTCTGACTTGGGTCCAAGCTCAAAGCGGGCGGTGGTTCAGCTCTGAGCGAGATATGACAGAGACAAGCAGGGCGACAGGCAAATGGAGGAGCAAATGCTTTTTTCCTCCTCTTTTCAACAGAGGGGAATTGATCGAGATAAAAGATCAAGGTACAGAAGAAAAAGAAAGTATAGAAACTATTAGTCTCTCCCCTTCTTGCCAATAATCGGAAGCGACAAAGCCAGGGGCGTCAAGGTGGCTCCGCTCGTTGACTTGCAAGTTCGGGGCGTGGGTTGCGTTGGTTGTTGGCTCGGCAGGCCCGTGTTTCGCGTGTTTCGCTCAACTCAGTTGGTTTTAGTTGGTGAGGTGCTGCCTAGGCAAACAGCTTGTTCCGTCGATTGCAAATAACCCGACGTCCTTTTGGAGGGTCGCTAGGCCAAAATCCCTGGATAAATGCTAAAGTGGTAAAGCGAAAGAATCAAATCATCGATCGACAATCTTTCTCGCTGTTGGACTGAACCTGTACTGGGAACAAGGAGGCCTGTAAGTGCTCTGCACCACAGCTCAAGCGGCTAACCAACACCGTAGGATGCAAGACCGTGGGCCACAGGCGATGGATCAGCGAATGAAGAGATTCCCACAACCGACTGTAAATGTGATGATGCGGAGAGGCGTCTGCGTCGGCGGTAGCAGCAGTAGTGACAGCGGGTAGCTACCTGGTTGTATGCGTTAGACTGGGCGAGAAGAGCAGAAGAGAAAGTAAAAGCCCACGACAACAGAGAGAAAAGGATAACAACAGTAGAAAACGGCCAGCTGACAATGAGGGGTCGGTCGGGTACCTGGCGATGTTTTATTTGGTGCCATGTAATTTATGAAGGGGGATACGGGGAAAAGTGACACAAAGGCACGACGCCTTGTTCGTATCTTGAAGCAATGGACCCGACCCAGCGAGACGAGCCAAGAGACATGGATGCGATCGTGAGGATGGAACATGTCGACTGGGGTGCCCTGATTCGCTACATGCGTCGAGACTGCAGGGGGGGTGAAGCTATCTAGCACCAGGCCAGACGAACGACTTCCAGACTTTGTTCGTTGAAAAGGAGATGGGAATAGCGCAGAAGTCCCTCCAAATGTCGCCTGCCTGTATCGGTCCGTAACAAAAGACCAAATCAGACCGAGAGATGACCATATTAGCCATCCGAGCCATTGTACGGGAGAGACCAATTGACAGGCGAACAAACGTCGTCAAAGAAATGCCACACGAGGGCATGGTGAACCAGGGTCCGGGGTGGTCCTCACCTGAATCCTGCTGCTGGCTGCACGCGACCCAAGCCAACCGTCGGCCACTCATTATTGGCCTCGTCGACATGAGAATTTCTCACCGTTGATGCAAATAAACCATTCAACGTGGCCCCAGTTGCTGCTATTTAGGTAATCATCCCTGCCGCAGTTGTTTGACCATCAAGCTCGCATGCGCACGAGTTACATATCTTTGTAGACGGTGTTGGTGCGGTCTTTGGAGTGTTCTGTGCAGTTGGCAACAGACAGCTGCCACACCATTGGCCAGTGACGATGGAGAGTACAATATCCTCGTCAGCCGTTCTTGACTGCATGTGTTGTTGATAGGATCAACATCAATTGATGCAGGCGGTTTGGTGCAGACTTTGCTTTGCCCCTGTCCGATGATTCATATCATGATTGACCGCTCCTCAGTATTGATATAATTCTCATGTCGATCTCAGAAACACAAACAAGCAAACCGCTGCGAGAGCCAACGCATGTTGCAGCCCTAACGTAGGTCTCAGATCACTGATCCAGACAGAGTGCTGTGAGTGGTACCACCACCGTCTGCTGTACCGTACCGTACCGTGTTTCTGGACACAACCTCAGGGTCCTAGCGGGACGGGGGGGGGGAGTGTTGCGAAGCGACAGGGTTCATCCAGAACTTGGAATCTATTCCGTCCCATTCCTGTCCAGAAACCCTCTGTAACCTGTAACAGCCAGTGTCGGCGTGTGAGTTACAGTTTCTCTGATAGAGGGCTTCTCGATGCTCGCCGCTAGTGCACCCCGTGGCGCTGGTACGCTAGTGGTCTCATGGTCATGGTCGCTGGTTGGTAGCTCGGAATGAGCCAGAGCCGGGCCATCTGGAGGACGATGCAAGACGATGCAACTTGTTTCGTCAGCGGTCCACGAAGTAGTCGATTAATAGTGCCCAAGCGAATAAAGATAGGCAGAACACGGCCAATGATAGCTTGTCCTCACTCTGTCATCGACATACATGCGAACACGGCTAAAGGAGGAGGGAAAAGGGGGCTCAGTTGAATGATTCGGTTGTATTTGCTGATGCAAGGTTTTGGCGGTGCTAGTTCACAGCCAAGCAATACAGTACGGTAGGTGAGTGTCAAGAGTGTGTAGGTAGGTATTAGGTTGTAGTTGCCGAATGGATCGATTTCGCGAGAAAGATGGGATGCCCTGCACGTAAGATCGAGCAGAGGCACCTTCCCTGCCTGCTTACATGGATGATTGTAGGCACCAGATCCAATCTTGGGCTGCTCAGAAAAGGCATTCCGAGGCAAGAACAACGAACGACCCTGATATCAAAAATTCCGTCTCGTCTGAAGGCAATCTCCTCCTCCAAGTTTAGCCTTGAGCTGCCTCGTGGCTATTGACCCTAGTCGTTTCCTAATTAAACCCAGTTTGTCAACTGTAGTACCCACCATTCTGACTGCTTCTCACACGCTGAAACTTGCCCCTCACTCACAGCCAGACAGCCTAGTCCAGGGCCCTGGGGATCCTTTAGGTATACGTACTGCACGGGTTTTTGAAAAGTCGATCAGAAAAATCTCAATATCACGAGGGTTCTTGGCTGTGGATCAACGGAGTGCCTAGGTATCCGGAGAAATAACTTCCTCCACCTGTTGTTTGCTTAACAGCGATGCCCCTCTTGTCCTTGGTTCTCCGCTTACCTTGGACCAAGTATCGACAGTTTCTAGGTCGTCTTCAAGTCGGAGAGACAAGAAATGCCACAAGCTGCCCCGAATCTTTGCAAGTAACTAACACTAAGTTTGGCATTATTCCCGGGCTAACGATAGCTGCCTTATTAGTGTGTATCAAGTCGTCTTATGTCTGCTTCAACATGTCCCCCAAAGGAGATCATGATCTTCGCTCTGCCCACTCTCGTCTTACAACATTCCGGTTTGATCTACTGCTTTGATGCTCGTCACTCATGTCTATCACCAACAGGCTGCCAATCTTTACTGCATGCTCTCATGAGACGTGAAACTCAGTTCCTGAGAGAAATGAGTGCAACCTCTTGTTACATTGGACTGATTGATCCCCAACCGGCGCATTCAATGTCAGAATCAAGATGGAAACTATTTGCAGGTTAGTAAGATTATGACTATCACGAGTACAAATATCTAATGTCTTCCGGCTTTGAGAAGAGCCTCGCTGGCAGTTGATAGCACTCCAGACTCTGGTGCCTTATGATGATCCCTGTATTACCCCTGTCTCTGATCGGACCTCTCCTTGCTCGCCCTGGCCAACCGCTTTTAGGATGCTCATTTGCATCGTCATTAATGGTCCACATTGATCAGGTCTGTCATACCAATGTCCAACAGGTAACCCCCAAACCCTGGTTCAGCGCACAGTACATATCACCATGGCCGGAGCTTTTCGATGCCAGCGGAATCTCTGGGATATCAGATGGTGCACATCACGACTCATTGCAAGACCGGAATGTGTGATATGATGGCAGATTAAAGTCGGCTTGTTCAAAGTTCAACGCCATGACCCTTGCGAAATGAAGAAAGGCGGCGTCCATCTCCCGCCGCCATGCCTCAAGTGGCTTTCCAGTTGTTTTAGCCAAAACTTGCTAGCCACAAGGCTTTATTCTTATGGTAGGTTATTTCTCAACCAATATTGCCATCTCCTTTCTTGCTCCCATCTTCCCTTCGCTTCTTAACATCACTTGTTAAGTTGTAGGCAGTTCTGGGCATTTCAGTTGGGACTTGGCCTCGTTCGTTGTACTTGATCTCACCTGAGACAGCGTCTCAGGTTAGCAGCTTTGTGGAGGGCTTCCTCCACCTGCGCTGGCACCACACCACACCACGCTAATGCAATGCAATGCAACGCTGCACAAGTACCCAATCCGTTCTGCAACCACTCTTTTCTAGACGCCGTCGTTTGCACATGTTTCGAAATGGTCGTGAATTGAGCTTTGATTGGCTAATCACTATTACCCTCAAACATGATCAGAGCTAACCCGTGTCAATTCCATTTGCGGAATAGCAGTCATCTTGAGCTTTCGCATGTTAATCACCGTTCGTTACCCTATGTGTTAGTTACTGTACTGGGTTAGATACAGAATTCCGATATCCAACGACGCTGTCAGTGTCTGCCATTATGGCACATAAGCTAAACTATTCTCACCTAGACGCAAGCGTAACCAAGCGAATAGGAATCGAGTAGCATCATTCGTATTAGCCAAACAGCTTGTCTAACACAACAGAGTTTGACATATATTACTTACAATGCTCCAATTTCCTGGCTGTGGGGTCTTTGGAGATGGAAACAAATTGCCGACAATTCAAGGTTCGCCGGTCATGCTCCCTGTATAATTGCTACTCGGTGAGCACGGACGAGGCAGCTAGAGACTGATTGCCGATATAAAACAAAACAGACTGTTACATAGGTATGTATGATCAAGGCAGTTACTCACGCCCTTGCATTTATACATGTCTTGCGGCAGTTACATGCATTGTTTCTTCAAGCAGTGCATATTCAAGAGTCCTGTGCTTTGCGACACCAACACTCCTCTAACGTATGCCACAACACTATATCATAGCACCAGATCTCGGTCTGGCAGTGCAATCTTGGTGGTCCTATATTTGGCATGTGGCCCCTCTACTAATCTCTCGCAAGGTAACCCCAAATTCATGGAGCAGTAGGGGTTTTGTTGCGCACCTGACGCACAGGGCAATTGTGTATGGGAAACCGGGGTGGAATCTATACCTTGTCCTTGTTGCTTGTCATTCAAGTTGTCTACCGAGATACTATATCCGATGCTCCAAGCATATTGATGAATGTGAGTTGTTGGCTGCTGGGATATGTTCTCTGCTGGTTTAATAAGTCTTTAGTGCCAACCTAGGCTCTAATACCCACATATTAAGATATACGTATAGACCATATGACTTTTCTATAGCCAGATATATATATAGGCTATATATACTTATTTTACTTCCCTATATATCCCTTTTTACTTAATTTATCCAATTTAATATATTAATACTATTAATTCCTCTTAATCTATCGTTCTTTTAATAGCAATAGCTTTAATTGACCTAAATTCTATTACGGCTGGCCCTTTTTACCCTTTTAACCTTAACGCCGGCGATATAGACCTCTAGGACTTTAATAACTTCCCTAATAATATTCTTCTGCCTAAAGGTAGTTATACCTTTTATGCCGACTTAATTAAGGCTATTAATACTTAGGCACTTCTATAAGGCTATACCTTTTTAATAAAAATATCTTTTAAGACCTTAAGCAGAAAATAGAAAGTTATATTCTCTTATAATTAAGGTGTTAAAAAAAATAACTTTATCTTTAATTACTAAAGGA